>WBMV01003512.1:0-34635 GCA_013396655.1 Campylorhamphus procurvoides | reverse complement strand
GGTGCTGCGTGCGGAGCCGGAGCGGGGCAGCGCTGCCCGCGGTGTACGCGGCCGAGCGGGGGAAACACAGGCACGTCCTTTTCCTTCTGGTTTATGAAGCGACATTCCGGGCGCATGGCGGAGCATTGATCCTTAAGGTTCGCAGGGTTTTGCTGAGCACGGGGTCAGGGTTTGCGGCTTCCAAGTGGTGGTTGTAAAGGAAGAAACAGCGTTTAAATGTTTAGGTTTGAGTTCCCTCCTGCAGGGGATCAGCAGTCTTGTTTTGTACCTGGGCTTTGTTTAGTGATATTAAAAGGATGTCATAGTGATAGGCGGTGTTCTTGTTCCCTGTCCTTTAACAGAGGGTGGGAACTTTTTATGAATTTGTGCAAGCATTTGCAGTCCAAATATAGACAAGCTTAGCTAGTGAAGTGGGTAGTACACTCTAGTGCACTGAATTCAGAATAACTGTAGGCACTGGAAAGCACAAGGACAAGATGTGTTAGTATACTATGTGTTCTTTAGATGTCTTGGTGTGCCTATGTATTCCTAATATATTTGGTAAACTGAAAGGTATTCTGCAAAAGATAGATTTGTTATTTCCAGTTTGATATGCCATAGGACTCCTTACTGGTTTTGAAAACTTGTGTTCAATTTCCTTTAATTTTTGGATAGGTGGTACATTCTACTTCCTTTGTTGGCAGGTCAAATCCCACCAGAAATGTTGATGTGTGCAATCTCTTCCCCTGACTTGAAGAGGAAGCATGTTTGTGTGCATTTCAGGTCTTTTAAAAACAGTAGACAGGAGCCTTTCTGAAATGGAATAACTAAACTCATTATTAATACTGCTTGTCCAGTGTTGATAACTCCACATCTGCTTCAAACTACGTGTGCTGTCAGAGGAAACTTACTTTCCTCCCTGCGAGCACCCAAAGAGGCTACCTTTAACTGGGATCAACTCTGTGTTCTGGTTTGCTTTATACATTCCCAAACGTTGTGTCCACACAAGAGAGTAAATGACACAAGAACAAAACTACTTGTCATGACTCAGTTGCTTTATGCCTGATCTAATTGCCTGTTAAACTGACAGAAGTTGGCAATAAGAACAGACTTAGCTTTCTTTATAAATAATAGTAACTGTCCCTGCTGGTGGACTCTTAAGTTAGAAGAATGGAGGGTTGGAGTGACTGTATATAGATGACACAGACCTTCAGACTCTCAGGATACTTCCGCTTGTTTTGAAAGGATTCTGCCTTAACAGGTACCGACTGGTGCAACCTGTATGACTTCACTGCGTTTACTCTCAATATTTAAATTATGTGCGTGTGTGGAACTGAAATAAATTACCAGTATGCTTTGTGTATGAACAACAGACTAAATCCATTCAAACTCAAGTTAACAGCTATAAGTAGTGGCTGCAAAGCAGTCAACTTTAATATAGTTACAATTTTTACTGATTTAGAAAGACGTATCAGCTGACAATCAGCCTTGGATCTTTTTCTGAATGTATTTGTAGGGGCAAAACTGTTGCATTGTGTCACACTACTTCAAATAGAATTCTGTGTAGACTTGTTTTTGTGTTTGTATTTTCAGGCCCCTGCTTACCATCTCATTTTAGAAGGAATTCTAATTCTATGGATAATCAGACTTCTTTTCTCCAAGACATATAAGCTTCAAGAACGATCTGATCTAACACTTAAGGTATGGTGGAAAAATACTTTTCTTTAGAAAAAGAGGTTATAGCTATTGATACATTTGGCTGTTGAACCACTGCTGCGTTACAACTGGTGCTGCTTTTTTTCTTAGTTTCGAAGGGTGAGCTTACTTTGGGCTCAGAAACTTACTCCTTAAATGCCTCAGTTTGTGCTTTTAAAGTAGCACTGTGTTTATGAGTCTGAGAAATAAAAAGCTGATTTGACAGTGACTTCTAAGTTATGAAAAGCTGGCATTAGTTCTACTTAATGGATGGTTTCATTTTAAAAATGGAAGCTATGCTAAAAACACTGCAGCAAGCAAAATGAATTGCAAGAGTGTAGAGGGTAGGAAAATGATCAATCTGTACATGATTTAGCAGCCATTTTCTTTTGGAATGTAGTTGTCTTCGCAGAAAGACTGCAGAAAAGGAGTGAAAACAAATGGAGCTCCAGTGCGGTAAAACATTGAGTGTTCAGATCATCTAGGAAGACATGCTGATGCTTTAAAGTAGCCTCTGATTGTCCACCAAAAAACTAGGGTAGCTCATTTAGTAGAGTTTTCCTGCATCAGATGGTTTTGATCTCTGCTATTTTGAAGGATAATTTTTTTCTTTTAAAAATTCATTCTCTATTTTAGTAGATGGTGGGAAAAGGCTCTTTGCAACTCTTGCATAATTGGTGACGTGGAAAAGCGGAACCCTGTATTTTCCTTACGTACTAAAGATTTCAGTCAGGTGTTTCTGTATGCATCTTGCATGTTGCCATCCAATTGCATGTTGTCATATTCATTTGTGACAGACCATTTTGCTGAAATTGAGGTATTTAAGAAGATGCTCAGACAAATCTCTAATATTGGTATATGGGGAAGAAAATTGTTCTGTGTCTTCTCAGGTGGGGGCAGTGAACAATTGGGAGATTGCACATGTAGCTGGTCTGCTACAGTTCAGTAAAAGCCGGGGCTTGGAATGGGTTCAGAAGAGGGAAAAAGCATTTGGAAATGGTTTATGCTTAAATAACTGTACTTTTGCAGTATGACAGTATTAAAGGTCACTGCCAGAACACAAGTTAATAGGCTTTCTGGAAACCAGAAGCACGCGAACATGTTATTGCTGTGATTCTTCTGATGAGATTTATGCAAACTTTACTGAGGCTAAAGGGTGAAAAGGAATGTGAATACTAGCGAAAATCAAAAGTGATCAAGAATTGCCTTGTATCACTTGTAGATACACTGATTTGCACTGGAAGGTACAGAAGAAAAAGGTTGCAGAGTGCTGTGAGCTGTATTGCAGGAGAGGGTTTGACTTGAGGTGTTAGACACCTCTAGCTTTTTGTTACCTTTATGTTGATGTGAAAAAAACAGTATGGGGGAATGCTATTAGTTCTGATGGTTTGTTCAGGTTGGCTAACCCCGAAGGAGATGCAAATTAGTCTAACTAGCTTTATTATTGGCTGCTGAAGTTGAAAGTAGTGTTTTCCATAGGAAGAACTGTAGTTGGAAGGGAATGTCTTGTTTACAGATAGTTTATTGGAAGTAAGTGTAAAAGCAGCAGTGAAGTGAGAGTCTTAATATCTCTTCTACAGCTGGAAGAGTTAAAAAAACTGATCTGTCAGAGGCATGGACTGATGCTAGTTCTTTTTCTACCGTGTAGATAATTGCTGTGAAAAGAGCTTATTTATTTTTTGTAGGGGAATAACTGTGGAGAACACAAGGAGACATGCCTCCTCCTTAGTCTTCGCTAAAAATCCACAGATAATTGACACTAGTCTGTGTTGTGGGTTAACCCCAGTAGGCAGATGAGCACTGCATAACTATTCACACAGGAAAGGAAGAGTAAAAGCAGGAAAACCTGTGAGTGAATATAAAATAAATTAATAATCAATGAAAAAGTGGAAGAAGAGAGAAAAAAGACAAGTGATGTGAAAGTGGTCACTCAACACCTCCCTTGGATGGACCAGGACCAGCAAGTTCCCAAGGAAAAGGTGGCTACCCCTCTTCTCCCTTTTATTTCTGTGTGATGTCATAAAGTATGGAATATATGTTTGATTAGTTCAGGTCTTGTGCCTGGTTGAGTCCCCTCCCAGTCTCCTGGGCATCCACCAGTCTGTTTGCTGTGAGGACAGAGTGAGAAGCAGAAGGCCTTAACACTGTGCAGAGACCATTGAGCAAATGCTACAACTTTAGTATGTTACCAGCATTGTTTTGGTCACAGATGTAAAACACGTGTATTTTACAAATGTATGAGCTACTACGAAGAAGAAAATTACCGTCATCACAGCCAGACCCCATACAGTCTGTTTCATACAAAATGGGATCCCACGGAGCCAGGCATTTGGCTGTATGTTGATCTACGTGTAGTAACGTGCCCCCAAGGAGACTGCTCATTTGCCTTCTGACTTGTTCTAGTTTGAGTTCTGTTGTGGTGTCCAGACTTCACCACACCAAAAAGCCACTGGAGACAGGCCAGCTCAGGTGATAGAGCTTACACTACCTTTATGCCAGCTACTCATACGATGGTACTTAAAGCTTCTCTGTGAATTGTTGCTAGGGGTGCTGACAGAGCAGAGCTGGCTCTGTAATAAATATTAACGAAGAATACCACTATTGCGCAGCCATCGACATGTGATCGGTTAGAACAAGTCGGTCCTGGGGAACTAGAAGCAGGTGATATGTTGTGCAACCTAGTGCACTTAGGAGTCACACTTCTAAACTAGTGAAGAAATCCACCATGAAGGTGGCTTCTGGGACCAGTCAGATGTGTAGCAAGAATAATATGAAATTCAGTGCAGAAATCAGCTTTCAACTGATTGACTGTCATCCTTTGATAACAGTGTTTATATGTGTTCCTACTGGTTCTCTTTCAAGATTATGAGATTTCCCAAATCATTAACTAAAACAGTGGAGTACTTCTCTGATACTGTTAGTTCCTGATAGTATGTCATTTTGAGAAGCATAAATAAGTCTGTGACCAGAGGGGGTGCTAGACATAGATTCTTGTGGGCTTTTCACACAAGGTAAAATCTATAGAAAGTGGCAAAGTGACAGTGAGGACTGGAGCAGGCTGTGGGAGTTTGCATGGCATCACTTAGCCATGCATGAAAGGAAGGTCTGCATGTATCTTACTCTGCAGTAGGTTATACTGAGTTTTTTTACTCAAAATCTCTGAAGTTCTACTAGGAGTCACATCTTACCATTTGCAAATGGCAGGAATAGTTGTTTTCTTTGCTTTTAGAATTTCTACTACAGTAGTAGCATGGAAAGTATTTTATTTGAGTGATATTAGTCAGTAGGCTGGGAAGTTCCTGTTGGAGGCAAATGTTTAATGCAAGACTGAGAAATATGTAGACCACAAGAGCTCTGTTTTGCAGAAACAACATTCACAGACTAATCAGATGTTGTTCTACAGGGAAGAGCTGTTCTGTTCTTATAGTTTGTTCTTGTAAAGGTTTTCAGTGATTTTGAATGAAGTCTCCCTATGTAAAGTTTCTCTTGTATATAAGCATTCTTTGAAAGAGAGAAATTTGTAACTAACATGACCATTATTTATACCAGTTTATGCTATGATGATACATGAATCTGTAAATATTGTTAAACTGAAGACTAGTAGATAAAATTATTATTAATCTTTAGATATTAACACAGATGCGTGTATGGTATGGTATGAACAAAATTGTTACCTCTTCTTAAGAGCCAGGGTCACAAGGCAACTTTTTTAATAATTTGGGTTGAATGTATTTACACCCAAGTATTTCTCTTACCCGAGAAATTAAAAAGTAAAAGCCACAACCGTCAAAATACAACCACCCAAAACCATTTTGTATGTATGCGTGGGCATCTCTGTTGTTTTTATGCATATACGCAAATGTATGCAAGATTCCATTATGTGTAGTATTAGGCTTTAGAGAGTGAGCAAGTCCAGAGCCCAGGGGATACTTGGGCTGGAAAAGTCATGCCTAGGACACCAGCATTGCTGCCTCCACACATCTCCTAATCTGAGACAGCAGTGGACTTCAGCCTTAGCACAGAGCTTTCATTACAGTTTGAGTTAGGGCTCAGAGAGCCAGAAAGCCTAAAGCTAAATGTATAAAGCAGTGCGTATATTGAGGATGTTACAGTGTGAATTAAAAATCTGGTCTCTCTCTATGTGTAGCTACTTCAGAATATTGACTATATTGAGTTCTGTAACACATATTAGTGGCATTTTATGTCTTTAAAATATATGCCCCATGGGTTAAATTTCAGTAAGAAGCTAACAAGAGAAAGTTAAATAAAAAGACAATGAAAGTCCTGCAAAATATTAGAAACAGTAGTGACTGTGTACACATAAAAGGAATCTCAAATACAGGGCTATTGAAATTTCCACTTATGTTAAGAAATCAACCTTTGTGGACCTCCTGGGATATTAATTAATGCTCTGGAAATATCTAGAAACAAAGTTGCTTGTTTGCTTCCCAAAAAGAAAGTGATGAAAATGCAGGAAGCTAATTGTATTGTTAAGTGTAGTTTCCTTTCTTCTTTTTTTTTTTTTTAATAGATTGGTTTTGTACTTCAAAAGCTTTGAAAAGTGTATTTGAGAGAAAAAGGAAAAAAGTATTGCTGTGGTGTTTATAAAAATCAGTTGCAGAATTTAATGTTTTGGTATTGGATTAAGCAGCTTTACCTAAGCAGCCTCTTTGAAATAGAGAAATACAAATCCATTGTAGTCATAGCATTTGAAGTTAGTGTGTTATCTATGTGTTTCGAGATGTGTATTGTTGTACTAGTAAATAATGCTCTGTGAAAGTTCTGCTTTCATGGTATGAATAATGATTTTGGTGTTTCACCTGAATGGTGTCTAATTTATGGGGAGCTAGTCTAATGCACTTGCTCTCCTGGTCCACTTTTTATCCAGCGTATCCTAGTCACATACTTGTTACTTTGCTAAGTATTTTAATGCTGCTGTTGTTGAAACAGCACATATGATGTGCTGTTGAAGCACTGTTGAAGACTTGAGAATGTAAAGTGAGGTGATTTATCTTCTGTTTTTATGTAACATATTCAGTTACATAAACTGTAGAGGAGGATTTTCATAATTTACGGATTGAAATTGATTAAAATTTGGCAGGGACATCATGTTAGTACCTCATCTCTTTATTATCATGTAAAATCTTTAATGCACAGGCGCAATTGGTCTGTTTCTTTGCATCTTCTTCCCTTTCAAGAATTCAGAGGTTCTTATTTGAACATCATGAGATAATATCAGTTCTAAGTGTCTTAGAAACGTGATATGTACTAGCATACCTAATTTCTGATACAATTGTTTATTCATGCACAATGTATTTTCTAGTGGAATTCCCTTTTTTGAACTGTATTTCTATTCTCCTGATCAGGAAAAAGAAGAGTTGATTGAAGAATGGCAGCCAGAGCCTCTTGTACCTCCTGTGCCAAAAGATCACCCAGCTCTCAATTACAACATTGTTTCAGGGTAAATGTAACCAAAATAAATTCTATATTTTTTTTTTCAACTCAAATACTGACGTCCATGTTTTTAAGCATATTGCTTACTAAGCACTTCCATACCCTTAAAACTTTTCACAAATGAATTTTATTTTTAGAGAGCGCGACTGAATTTGCCACTGGAGAGACGGTCTTGGTTTTGAAACATTATGAAGACTATCTTACTAAGAAGATCTTTCTTACGTTGTGTGTTATAATTAATTCTTTTTTTCAGAATGGTGGGGAGGAATATTGTATCTTTGCCTCCATTGTAGGTCTGTATTGTTTGGTACTAATTTGTTTCACTTTTTCTGAATATGTTGACTTAGACCTTCAAAAGTGGTTACCACCTTCTCGGGTCATCACAAATCACTTCAGAAGAAACTGATTTTGTGTCTAGCCACTTGGCACGTCATGAAAAGTTGTTCCTCTGTGGACAATCAGAATTAGAGATGCTGAATGGTAAAACTGTTTTGTGAGGAATTTATGGCTCAGCATTAGGTTTGTTTTATGTTACAAGGCTTTTAAAATGTGTGCTGGCTTAGGCAAGAGTCAACAGTATTTCAGAAATTGTTTTGACATTTCTTCTCACAAGTTTCAGGTTTGTGTGTTAGTAACTTTCACCATATAAGCATTTATAATATCGTTCCAGAAACACTAATAATTTGAAATAATTTAGTGACAGAACACCATTATTTGCTGTCATAGTGAGTTCCATTTTGATGGTTTTGCCACCACAAAAAAGTCTGCCATAGGAAAGGGATGTCTGTTCTAATCAACTGTGATGTGAACAATCCTTCTGTTATTACTCAGAATTTTGAAACAAGCAGTACAGTGAAGTTGAAGGAAGTGTTGGATGTTTAAAAAGAAATTGAACAAATGTATCTTCTAGAATGATTCAGAAAATGTTTAAATTATTTAGAAATTTCCAGTACTTACAGCTAGGAAATGTATTATGACAGAATGTTAATATCTTCTGGCTGTTAAAGTTAATGCTGGCTGTGGGAAAAACTTGACATTTGTCTTATAATATTTTCACTGCCAACTAACTGCCTTCCCTCAAGTTGCTCAACAGTTATGAGACTGTAACTTTGAATATGAGCTTAGCCTATGTATCAGAATTGATACAGAAAGAAAAGTGTCTGCATCCTGATTTCAGCTCAAGAGCATTTCCCCTTTTTAACTAGTATTTTAGGAGAACTCTGTTCATGCTGTTGAACTAGTCTTCTCTCAGTGATTTGCATGTCCTAATGTCTGTTGTGAACAGTGATCTGCAGAAATCCTAATCATAAACTGGTTTGATTTGGAAGGGACCTTTAATGATCATCTCATTCCAACCCCCTTGCTGCGGGCAGGGACACCTTCTGCTTGTCCCTTCCAGGAATGGAGCATCCTCAGCATCTCTGGGCAACCCATTCCAGTGCCTCACCACCCTCACTAATCTTAATAATATTGTGTATTTACAGTAATATGTGGATAGGGTTTATAAAAGCTCATAAACATTTTGGAAAAAGTAAATATTTCAAAAAATTTGACCCACTGTGTGAGGGAGGCAGACTTCCTCCTCCTTTGGTGTGCAATGCAGTTTGTGCCCTGCGTTAATATGCCCCTTTCTGCTGAGCACTTGCATAATCCCAGTAGAGTTGCCAAATGATGAGCAAAGCCAAAAGTGCAGGGACTTGTCCAAACAAAAAAGTGATACATCTTGAATTGACAGTGAAGAAGTTACCCATGACAGTGAAGAAATTAGTTACTTCTTCTAATAGCCTTTCTGTGAACTAAACTATACAAGATAGCTTTGTTGTACAAGAACTCATTCAGAAAATGTATATTTGTTTCCTAAAGCAGTAGGAAATTTTGTCTGCAAAATTTTCATGCAGATTTTTGTTCTGCTTTAAAGTAAGTCACATCATAGTGTGTTCTTTATTGTCTTCTGCAACTGATTTTTCAATACATGCAACATCTAAGCAAGAGGTCCAAGAACAGTTGGTGTGCTTTCAGTCCTTAAAAGACAGTTTCTGAAGGGTTTGCTTGGAAGCTCTTTGAATATAGCTTGAAATTCTATTTTTATTTAGAGTTTCAGCTGGATCACCCAGTATTTCATAACTGTTGTCCCTAACCAAGATACTTAATGAACTGTGTTATAGCAGGGGAAGGGAGAGAGATGAAAAGATAAAGAAATGAAGTGTTTCAGTATTTTCCTTTTGCAAAGACAAATTTTTTACCTTGCAAGGCAGGTTTTATGATGATGTCAGCATCCATGTTTTGGTTTTAATTATTCACTGAAATAAGCCTTTCGTTTGGTGTTTTCTGCCTAATCACTAATGTTCCCTTAGAAAGTTTGGGTAAAATTCTGATAACAAAGTGTGGCCCTATTTTCATGAGGGCTACAGCTTTGTAAGGGCCAAGTTGTCAGCGAGGATTAGGCTACTTTTTAGGTTTGAGAGATGGAGCTGTGAGGCAAAACGTTGTGAATTTATCAGATTTGTTAGTATGCTGGAAGTATGCTAAATCTCATGTTAGTGCCAAACTAAATAGGTGTATGTCTGCTCCTATGAACCTAAGTAGTTGTTTCACTTAATAGGACATTCAGACTTTCGTACAGCTCCTTGGTCAGCTAGACAGATGAACAGATCCAGGAGTATTTCAGATGTCAGTGAGCTCCCCAAGTCTGTTTGGTGCACATTTCTATAATGCAGCAGAAGGTACTCGGCAGTAATGTAGGACAGCTCCTTTGTGGGAACAGGTTCAGCCTTCAAAAGATGCTCAGCAGATGCATTGTGTTAACAGAAAACTTTACAAATCTGTTCTTTAAGTTTTAGCCATTGTTTAGTTGAAGCAACTAATGGGCCTAATTTTTTTAAAGTGAACAGATGTAAAACTAAATAATGGAGGTTTTTTGAAGTGACGTTCAAGCAGTTCAGTGTTTTTCTTAACTTGCAGTGAATAGTTTGGACTTAAAAGTTTATTTGCTTTGCACACCAAATGTACCCAGTGAAATATTGTCAGCCATCAGATTTGGAGCAGCTGTGCACAGGCATTTGACATCTGAGCAGCCCTGTTTAATTTTGATTGAGAAAATTGCTCAGTGCTAGTTTCCACATGAGGAAAGCTTGTTGGAACTGTTGTGTGTGAGGACTAGTATAGGATCTCGACTGTAATATTTGATGTGCATACAGAAATGGACAGGCATAAGATTTTCTTTTTGGTTAGATTTGAGACTTCTCAACACTCTGAGCTATTAATTGACACTTTTGAAGCCTAAGTATATATGTATATATGTGTATAATTGCTAAAACAGGCTTGCTTATAGAATGACGCATACTGACATGCTTGTGTTTAAAGAGGTAATAACTTTATCTAAATCATACAGCTTTAGGGCAGAAAATTTCTCTGCCCTTTGCTTCATATGTGCTCTTGTTCATTTGGTAGTAGTGTGTGTTTTCACACTTTCTGTGTTTCCTATGTTTACTGCTTAAATAGAATTGGAAACTTGAGGTCATAGCTAATACAACACTTTTGTGTGTTTACAGCCACTGCCTGTAGCCCTATCAGTACAAGATTGGTCATGTGAGTTTGCTTTACGACAAAAACATGGGCTTTAAATTCATTTTTCTCACTGAAGTAAGAGCACTGAAATTTCCTTTTTCTTGGCAGGATTCCTTCTTGCCAATAGGTATCAGTTTGCTTTTAAAGAAGAAGCTTTATCTATCTCCTCAGGAGTCATCTTTCTATTAATTACATTTTCAATAAGGAGTTATTAAATATATCAGGAACATATTAGCAGTTTCTTTATTAAGTTACAGGAATAGTGGTTTTGGTGAGTACAGTAATGTATTTGTGACTTGACATTGAATTTAATGTTCATTGGCAGCTGAAAAGGAAAAAGTGGAAAGAGAGACTTGAAAAATCTGTGTGTCTTCTTTCATTATTGAAAATCAAAACTCTGTGCTGTTTGACTGTTTATAAAACAGAAGTTGTTAATTCATAACAATAGGTCTGTAATTTTTTTTCAGCCCTCCCACCCATATAATCACTGTTAATGGCAAGGAATGTATAAACTTTGCATCTTTTAACTTTCTTGGACTTTTGGATAATGAAAAGGTTAAGGTGAGTTCTTTCAATTACTTTATTTGTATGATTAGTCCTCTTTTACTTTGTATGTTATCTTGACATTAAGAATAACTTCAGAAAGCATGAACTTCATCAAGAATGTGTACTTCTAAAGCAGTAAGGAAGGTTATAAACCTTGTAATTTTGTGCTATTTAAGTTTGTATTTTTTGCTAAAGTTTAATCCAGGTGTACTTTTTCCATACTAGCTGATTATAAAATTAGATTAGTATTTAATGTACTGAAGTATTAGAATAAAACGAATTATGCTTAAACGTTTGTTTCAAAAAGTTTTGATGTGAAATTAATTCATAGAAATCAGTACATTATTATACTTTATGTAAAGCAGGCCATGTTACGTGACACAAAAACTGATCTATGGACAGGGTGTAAAATTGTGTGAAGTGTATAGAAGAGTTAGAGAGTTAGTGTAGAAATATTTCATGTAATTCTTTCCTGTTAAAAGAGTGCAGCCCAGGCATCTCTGAAGAAATATGGTGTTGGCACTTGTGGACCTAGAGGATTCTATGGTACTTTCGGTGAGTAAATTTTTTGTTCTGTCTTTAAAGGTTCTTAGACTAGTTTGGTAAGTCTGCCAAAATAATCCTATATATAAGCAAAAAATTATTTATGCTGCTTTGAAGAGCAGTTATCCTCTAACACACATTTTTCTGTAAGTGTTGAGGATTGGTAGCTTTTATTGTTCCTAGCTTGTTTTCTTATTATTTTATCTATATTTTTACTTTTCCTAATGGTGATCTAGGAGGAGAATTGCAATTTTTCTGATCTGTTTTAGTTCTGGTAACCCTAGAAGAAAGAGAAAATAAACCTATTAGAATTAATAATCCATGCTGAATGTAAGTGTAAATAAAAGTGTAAATTAAAGTTTCTGGGTAGACCACAAGAGGGCAGTCTGATTTCTGTGATTAAGATTGCTACTTATTTTTATCTAATGTAATCGGAGTGAAGTTTTCCGTTATTGATAACTTTAATGTTGTAATTGGGAGATTTCATGACATGGAAGGTGTTACTAAGGTGAGGTGTTCTTTCCTTCTTTTTAAGAAGCAGGAAGTTCTTAACTGTCAGGCTCTGGAAATAGTTCTTTACATGTATTTATATTTTGCATGTAAACCAAAGAATAATACATGAATAGCTGCAGATTTGAAGACTGAAACCATCAGCTCACCACGTGAACTTTCCAGTCTCTTCCCAGATGCGATGGAATTCAGAGCGTGTCTATATTCAAAGTATCTCAGAGTTAACTTCCTACAGCCTTGTCTTGAATTCAAGTATATAACTTTTCTTGGTTAATCAAACTAGTGCTTTAGGTGATCAGCTGGGTGTTGTACCTAATTTGATTTTGGAAGAAGTCTGTTTATCAGAACAGGGTTGAGTCTTTGATATCAATCTTATGGATTTTTCATTAGCCTGGAACTGTAATTTGTTTCTAAGGAAGGTGGTGGTAGCCCACTGATTGTGAGAGAGAGAGAGCTTTTAGGAAGCTAGATTTCCTCACTGATCACATTTCAGCAGCAGTCTGTTGGAATGCATACAGATTTTCCCTCCCCGCCCCTGAAAAAACCAAACCACTGAAGTGCTCCAAAAAATGTGGAAAAAGCATCCCGCTTTTTGAGTTCAAGTTTATTTTAAATTTTTGAAGTATCTCATTATGTCTAATAATTGTTTGAAGCAGACTGCTAAAAGTTGATTTTCTCTGGTAAGTGAGAAATTCCTTGACTTATTTTCTGCTCTCCTTGGAAGTCTAATCTTAAGATCCAAACTGTATACCTTTTGCGATTCATTGGCTTCTGAGTTTTTTGGGTATGTGGTTCATTTCACAATGCAAGGCATCTAATCTCTGGTATTGCTGCATGACACCACTAGAGAAGAAGTGATGTTATTTATACTCACGTATTTGAGATACCATTGTTTACAGATACAGTAATGGAGGCTTGATTTAAAACGTGAGGCAAACTCTTGCTGTTCTTTTTCAGTCCCAAACTGTCTTCCCATTTTCATTTGACTTGAGTATTGCAGGATTATGAAACTCTGAGAAGAAACACTTCTTGCATCATTAATGTTGTATGCTTTAAACTATTCACACAATTGTTCATGTGCTGTGACTTTGGTAAATAAGGCATGTTCTGTGCAGAAATACAAAGTTTCCTCTTACTTAACTATGCAGAGTTTAAATTTATAATGGTCAATTGTTATTGCTCAGGCTTCTCCTCTCTTAGGAGCTGATATTTGCTATCAATATTAGAGGTCTCTGTTTGAAACATAGATATCCTGGTATAATTTATTTTGAATGGAGACTTATTTCTTCATATCTGTACCAGTTTGAAGGTATTGAATAGATTTAGTGAGTCCTTATTGAGACATTTTTACTTTGTGTTGTATCCCTGAAAAATGTATTTGTGCCTTCATCCTATGATGAGCTTGAAATACTTGCATATTCATAAGTAATTGAAATTTTGTGGGTATTTTCTCCATAATGACAGGTAAGGGGTGTATCACTTATTTTGGTGGTGGGTTTTTTTTCAGGCTATTGTTGATTGCCTATCCACCACAAGATTGGTAGTACCTCTACCTCTCAAATAAAATATATAAAAGATTATGTGGAATTCAGTCTCTCTTCTGCTTTTTGACTTGGTTTTGAGCATATGCTAGACGTGAAACTAGGCTCTTCATAGCAGTTAATAACCATATTACCTTTATTAAAGTTTCATAATTCATAAGCTGTTCCAGTCTCATCTTTCTCTGTCCAAATATACTTTAGGAGGTGTTTGCATTTAAGCTAGGCTAATCCAAGTGATGTAACCAGACCAAAGCAAAACATTAAAATAAAGAATAAGAGAGTCAGATAGTGTTCGGTTTTTACTATGGTGAAATCTTAACTAATACTCCCTTAACGCTTTCCAGCCGCACAGTTAGACAAAGCACGCATTCCTTTATATAATTGTGCATCAAATGTATGTAATTTTGAATGTCATTTGTATGTCATCTGCCCTTGGCAGAATTACTTAGGCTTTTACAACTTTTTTCGCAACACAAATCTGAACATATTCATCAGCTGTTATTGCTGACAGTTTTTCTTTTGCCCACTGTTTTTACCTCAACCTTGCTTTGTGTAGTGGTGATTGTTGCTGAATAAAGTTCAGTAAGAAGGATGCAAGTTCTGATTTTGAATTGTGATGGTCTTGTCATCTTTTTCAGTTTTTCAGTTAAATTATGTAGGTGGCCTTTCATACTCCAACAAAATTTTTTTCCCCCACTCAAAAGTACTAGTTCAGGTCTTGTTTTCCCTGTTTTGTTATTCTCTACTGGACCGGGGTTGATAACAGGCATAATTCTCTGACTATTGCTAGCAGAAGTGGGTAGTGCAAGAGAGTTAGATAATGGAAATAACAGTTTGTCTGATATTGGTTATGGGTTATTTACTTTGTCAGAATACTTAATGTTGTGGTTACCTTTATGCAGCAACAATCCGCTCACCATGTGGTATTTATATACCCTTTTTATATTTGATTTCTCGCATGGGTCATGTTGACCAGATCAGTTTGGGAAATGCTTGTGCTTGTAATTGTGTCAATTTATCTTAAGGGTGAGTAATCTCTAGCTTGGAGATGTGACCGTTTCAGTTGACTGAAGTGCGTTCAGGAGATGGTTTGTCCTTTACAGTCTGACAAGAGCAATTTTCTGTTATAATAATAGCTGTGCTTGCACAGTGAAAGCATCAGCTTGGAAGAACTGACAGTCTGCCAACAGGACCTCAATAATTGCTATAAATTGCGTAATTTTTTGTCTGACTATAGTAACAGTGCTCTCTAGTCCCAGTCCAGGAATGTTGCATCACTTACTTGTCGTCTAATCACATGTAGATTTTAATTACCATTGCATAAGAACAGTAGAGAAACATGTTGCGTAAAAATTTTCCCATCTGTCAAAGCCTGTGATTAATATAAGGTTACTTGTCAGTTTAACTGAAGGTGGATTGGTTGCAACTGGGTTTTGGAAAGTTAGTGGTTTTAATTCTCTTCCTACAAATAAACATTCCATTTACTTTCATTAGATAATTGCTAAAAGCAATGTCGGTCTTTCTGATACAAAACCAAGTTAGGTATCTAAGATCTTTCCACTTTTTCTCTCAAATAGATGTGCACCTAGAATTAGAAGAACGGCTAGCAAAATTCATGAGGACTGAGGAAGCTATTATATATTCATATGGATTTGCAACAATTGCCAGTGCTATTCCTGCATATTCAAAGAGAGGGGACATTGTTTTTGTGTAAGTGTTGTTTTCTACCTGGGAAATTTCAGATTAAAGGTTTTCCTTTCACCTTGCCATGATTGTTAATCATAGTAAGTTGAACATTTAAAAATATTGCTGTTTGTGATCAAGTATAGCAAGCTAAAATGTATCTTCTTTGCCAAATACTTGAAATCAGTTACTGCTTTTATCATGAAAGTGCAAAATGGGGCACTCAGCTGAAAAAAAGGTAAAATAACTTGTGTTTTCAAGAACTAACAGAGTTCTAATACCTAATTTTCTTCTTAATAAACTATAGTCATAATTGCTTTTCTCCTGTTTACTGCTGGCTTTTCACCTTTTTTCCAGGACAGTTGTTCCCCCTCATGCCTATTTGCAATGGATTAGTTGAATAAATGCTGGTAGTATCAGGGTCAAATAAAGGATTCGGCAAGCCCAATATCTGTCTGGTCCCTGAGAGTAGTGAATGGTAGTTTGTCTAGGGAAGAGTAAAAAACCAAGAGAAATCAACTTTCAGAGCCAAAGAAGAGGGCTTAGATTTATTAAGAGTTGATAGGTTTTTCTTTAAGCTTTCCGATTCTTTTAGTACCTTAGGTCTTTAATATCCACAATGTTTTTATGACATGCAATTTCACAGTTTAACTTGTATATTTTATGAAAAATATGAAGAAAGACCTGTTTTGAATATAATACCTAGTGATTTCAATTGGTGCATTTGAATTTTAGACAGAGAACTGATGCATTTTCTCCATGGGAGTAGTGAGTGACGGACTGTGTGGGACTTAGCTACCTGCTTTGGTTAAGCCACAACATACTGATACTTTTGTATTTCTCTGCCAAAATCTTTCTTTGGTGCTCTCTTTTTCAAGTGTAAAGCTTGCAGCCTATTTGACTTCTCTACAGAAGTTCTTTCAAAAATTTAATCATGCTTTTTGGTCATCTTTGATTATTGACCACATATTGATTATATATTTGATCAGTGGTTTTGAGACAAATGACTAGGATTATGCACACTATTCAAGGATGCCAGTGTATCCTGTATATAATTATCTCATAGAATCATAGAATCAGCTAGGTTGCAAGAAACCTATGAGATCAAGTCCAACCCTTGATCCAACATCACGGTGATTACTACACCCTGGCACTAAGTGCCACATCCAGTCTCATCTTAAAAACTTCCAGGGCTGGTGAATCCACTAACTCTCTGAGCAGGCTGTTCCAATGCCTGATTACTCTCATACTGTTCGAGCTTCTCAGTGCCAGAAGATCACACCATATTTAACAGAAGCTTGGTTGAAATTGCAGTATGTAGTGTGTGCAGAAGTTTTGATTAAGTTGCCACTTTTACAAGACTAGTTGACCTAAGCAGCTGTGAAATTACATATCCCATCATACTTGGAAATTTGATGTTCCAACACTTAAAAATGGCTGATTGTCCTTTGAACAGAGAGATCTTATTTCCCAAAGGACCTTAAAAAGGAGGTTTTGAATACTTGGAGGACTGCTAGAAATATAACAGGCACATCTTTGAGTTTTGTTTTCTGAGACTCAGAGCAAGTAGAGTTTCTGGGATGATTACCATGGTATTTTTCCTGATCCGTGGACTATTATGCTCAAACTGCTATCACATGCTGATAAAAGGAACAGTGTCCACTTCAAGAAAAAGACCTGTTGGCTTGTTTTTAGTTGCTATAGTGCATAGAAAAATTTAGAAACTTTGGAAATGAATTTTCAAAATGTAAATAAAATATACAGTGCTTTAAAAAATTTGGTTTTATCTACACCTAAGTACAAAAATCTGCTCAAAAGCAGGACAGTCCTAATAGCCAGCTTTCTTTGAGTAATTGTTAAACCGAGTGCAAACTTAGGAGGGTTTGCTGTATTTGCAGAGATGAAGCTGCCTGCTTTGCTATTCAGAAGGGATTACAAGCATCTCGTAGTAACATCAAGTTATTTAAGCATAATGATATGGCTGACCTTGAACGACTGTTGAAAGAACAAGAGACTGAAGATCAAAAGGTACCATTCCTTTGAAGAAATGTTTGTACTCTTTTGTGCCACCTCCCCCACACTTTTTTACTGGGTCTAGTAATTGAATGGATGCAGTGCTTATAGGGAGTTACGCAGTTTTCATAAATCTCTATGGAACAGTTAATGTTGCATATGTAATTAAGATAATTTTAAAGTACATGTATTTATTTATTTGTATTTGTCTGATCAACCACTAGATTGAGCTCACAGGCATTAGTATCAGGGGAATATCTTTATGGGGAAATGACTGAAGTGAGGTATTTTTAATTTTTTTTATAATACTATTATACAGCTTTTTTTGGGTCTCTGAGAAATCTTTGAGTGTATTTACCTACTATACCATGCAAGTTAATTATCACTTCAAATGCCACACTATAAAATCAGCACAAAAATGTCAATCCTAACCCCTTAATTTTTAGAATCAATGTGGTTGATTTTTTTTTTCTTGGTCTTTGCCTGTCTTGCATTCAACTCTTGAGATGTTTGCTCCCTTGAAAAATTTGAGTCAGTTTGATGGCTTTCTTCTCATTCTTACAGTAATTCTAAAGGATGTCCTTAAAGGCTGTTACAAAGATCAGGATCAGCAAATACAGATAACTTGGTTAAATGAGTGTTAAAAGAATTAACTGAATAGCTATCATGATTGTATGGTTTGTTCGTAGAATGCTGGCAAGTTACAGGCAATTGGAAGGAAGCTGATTTTGGGATAACACGCAGAAAAAAGTAAAGCAGATAAATTGTCAATCAACTTAACATCTGTGTAAATCAGTAATGGATCTGATTAATAGCAAATTTATAGATAACATACTAGTTAACATGCCTTCATGGAAATACATTCTGTCAGATTATCTTTACATAAATTTTTAGATGTGGTTGTCAGACTAATTTGTGTAACACATTTGGTTTGTTAGAGCAGAGTGCTTTGAATTAGCTACATGGTTAAAGTTTCTTAATGTAATTAGCTGAATGTGAACATAAAGTTGGTGGACAAGAGCTTAATATAGACCATATGTGTATAATTAACATGTACTAACCAGAAAAGAATAGATCATACCACTGGAGTTGGTACAGCTTGTGGAGCAGACTGTGACTAGTTTGGTGCCTATCACTGAGAAAAGTCAAACAGATGTTTGCTGAATCTTTGCTCTGAATCCTTTTACAAGAACTGAAAAATATAATATGACTTATTAATGACTTAATATCAGAAAATATCAATAAGGTTTAAAGTAAATAACAGAAATGCCATTTTAAAACAGTAAAACTCAAATTATACCCCTGAATTTTAAGCAGAAACAAGTACAACATATTTTTGTGGCCTGTGTTGCGCAGAGATCAGACAAGAACTTCGTAACTTGAGTGTTACAAATACTTACACGTTGTGTTTTACGAAGACGCTATTTGTAAGAATTTTGTGCTGCATTGTGAACCCTGGTGCTCAAACCACTTGTTGAAAAGTCTTCTAAAGGCTTAGACTAATGGTCAGTGTAATAGAGAGCAGAATTTTTAGTATTTGTTCTCTAGTTGCTTTGTTTGTATTTTATTAATGAAATTCAAATGGTTGGTTATGACTTGTTGCAAAACAAGGCATCTTAAATCTTGTGTGTCAGTCAAAAGCTTTAAAATTATTACAAAATAAATAAAAAGTAGTCCAATGAGGCATTTCAACTCCTGTTACATGAAAAATTAAATTTAGTTGAAACTGAAGTACCAGCTTTGAAAAAGAGACCATTCCCTTCAAAAAAACCTTCCCTATCCAAAACCTTACAGCTTAGCTTGTCAATAACAATTGATATGAACTGAAACCATCTATTTCTCTGAAGAATCCTCGGAAGGCCCGCGTAACTCGAAGATTTATTGTAGTGGAAGGATTGTATATGAACACAGGAGACATTTGCCCTCTTCCAGAGTTGGTAAGTGGTTTTAGTTTGCCTTTTCAACCACATATGAAATGTTAATGAAATAATAGTATTGTGTAAGTAAGCCTAGGTAGAAAAGCTCTGCGTGCAGGTTTTTGTTAACCTTCCTGCTTTCTCCTATGCTCATGAAATGGTGATCTCTAATGTTATCTTGTTTTGAAACTTCTGATTAGGATCTGAAACTCTTGAGACTTAAAAGAGAGTATCTGGTTATAATATTAATTTTTAACCAGTAAAATACACTGTATTTTCGGCTACACTGTACAATACTGAATCATTAAACTAGGTTATATAAAAAACCCCAGTATCAAAGAAACATTCATCCAACTGTCCGAAACAGTGACTCCAAGGAAAACATTTGCTGTTCGGCATAAAATGGCTTTTAATAATGGAAGAAATGCTGTGAGAATGTAACATCTTGAAAATACTTTATAATCTATTAAAAAAATCCTTAACATATGAACCTTTATGAAATTTGTTTTAATATTACATGGTGGAATAATTTTGAAGACTTTTTAAATGTCTTAAAGACACTCTAAAACTCACATTTATGCAGTTCTCAGAATACTGTCCTTGTCTTTCCTTACCTTATCTCCCCCATGCATTTTGTTACCAGATTCTGATGGGCTTTAATTGTATAATTTTTTTTTGTTTTAGATAAAGTTGAAGTATAAATACAAAGTTAGAATATTTCTGGAGGAGAGCCTTTCCTTTGGAGTCCTTGGAGAACATGGAAGAGGAATTACTGAACACTTTGGAATCAATGTGTGTACTTTCTTGTTATGAACAAGGGATTCATACTTAGGCAAATTGTGCAGTTGTTTTCTAATACCTGTGGGACTAGCAGTGTTTAGTAGTGTACAATAGAAATTTAAACATTGTATTTTGATTTATCAGTCTTAAAGCCTTCAAGCCTGGGCCCTCTTCTTTCATGTGCTTGAAATTATTTTACTTACCTTTAGTGAGGATGATAACAAAAGAATTTTTACATGCATCATTCTATCCCTTTTTTGGACGCTCAGTGAGCTGACAATTGCAGTATTTTCCAGCCACATACACTTAAAAGTGTCAGTCTGACACAGAAATATTTAAGGCTAGGAATAAGTCAGAAAAATCCTTGCAGTGTATAGGCAGCCTACGTTGCTCTATTTCTTTTTACCCCAGTGGGCAAAAATAGGATAAAATTTTAATGGTTCTTTCAAAGATGTTGTCGTACTACTTTACCAGTAGATTCAGCCAAATTGTTTTCCCGAGGGTCTACCTTCTGTGGTGTTTATGCACCTGAAGAGTACTTTGGAAATACAAAATGGTGTCCTTACAGTTGTTTGGTACCAAAGTCCCTGAGCTGAGGGGAACGAAAAAGTGCTCTTTGTTTGCCAGTGTTCTAGTGTGGAGCATCTATCACTGTATTCTGATAGTGCCTGAGTTCAGCTTGGAAGTGAAACAGCAAATTCAGAGAATCCATTCTGTCTTCCTGTGTGTCCTGTTTTCACTTCAAGTGTCTTGCTACCAAATGTGGAAGAGGAAATGAATGTAGAAAAGAGAACCAACAGTGTTACTGAGATGGTTGCCAGCTACCATCTGATTAATTGCTTTCTGTGTTAAATTAATTCTCAATTAATTGACTTTTTATTAAATTCATTTATAGACAGTCTTTCAGAGCCTGGCAAAAAAAATATTAGCAGCTATGAAGTGAAGTAAGACAATTGTGTCTCTAAGGTTCAAACTCTTTTTTCAATAGGCTTACACTTAATGACATTCTGCCTGCTACACAGAGAAGGACAGTTCTTAACGGACCCTGTCACACTGACTGCTTTGTGGGATTGTCATCTGTATCTAAATAATGTTTTATCTGTTTGTGTTCTTCACATTGCAATGCCTGGGAAAGAGAGGGCTTATGGAAATTACTTACAGATCTGTAAATCTCAATTTCTAAAATCCTTTCTGTGTTGCTTAAAATCATTATTTCAGTTGTAGCTTCATTTTCTTACGTGATAGTTTGGTGAATCTTCTCTGGTATTCATGATAATATGAAACAAAATATATCTTTAATACTTTTAATGTATAAATAGTCTTTATGTAATTGAAAGCATTTCTTAATAACTTATTGATTTAATTGACAGATTGATGATATAGATCTTATTAGTGCAAACATGGAAAATTCATTGGCTTCTATTGGAGGATTTTGCTGTGGAAGATCTTTTATTATTGACCATCAGGTAAGCCAGGTCTCATTTTAAATAGTGTGGCATGATTACTTACTTACAAATGAGATTTCATTACTAATATCAATTTGCAAGAAGTATTATGATATAGATGATTAAGATGATTATGCAATATTTAATTCCTTAAACTGCCTGATTCTGTGAAATACTGTAGACAAATTGGGGCCCTACTTTTAAATCCTTCCATATATCAATAGTGTGGAGAGGTTGTTTATATGTACATGTATGAACTTCTAAAACATTGCCTCTACTGCTATAAACAAAAATTGGATTTTTTTCTCCCCCACTGCCCCACAGAGATTGTCTGGTCAAGGCTACTGCTTTTCTGCATCCCTACCTCCTTTGTTAGCTGCTGCTGCTATTGAGGCTCTGAATATTATGGAAGATAATCCAGGTACTTAATTCAGGAAAATATTATTCCTCTGTCTTTCTTCACCCAAAATTAGTTACTTGTATTTCTTCCTACTTTGATTCTTCACCTTTTTACTCAGAAGTCCTTTTTATTTTTCAGCAAATTAATTTTACATGCACGGTTTTTTCATCATGTCGTTTCCCACCCTGCTTTTCTCTTCAATATTTCTTCCCCTTTCTTAGAGCTAAAAAGGAGTGAGTTAGCTGAGGCTAGGAGGACAGAGATAATTTTTACAAAGCAAATAAGAAACTTTTATTCTGTTTTAGAGATCAGTGATACCCTTTTTCCTTGAAAACAAATTCCTTCAAGACAAATGGAGGAAGAGAAGGTTATATAGAAACAAATGGGAATATATTTCCTCAGGACTGAATAGCCCTTTCCTTTCCACTTGCACTGCATAATTAGTACTTTTTATCTTCTCCAAATAAGCATTCAGGCAAGAATCTCAGGAATGATCACGGTGCAAACTGCCTGCAATTTTGGCAGGACGAAATATAGGGCATTTGGATTAAGTTGTCAGGCAGGACTTTCTTCTGTAGGAATTGAGAGAATTGCCCTTGTTCCAGAATCATAGAATGGTTTGGGTTGGAATGGACTGTAAAGATCATCTAGTTCCTACCCTCCACCGTGGGCAGGGACACCTAGACCAGGTTGTTCAGAGTCCCATCCAGCCTAGCCTTGAAAAATCACTTTTTTTCTGACTGGGAGTTGAACCGAGGCCACAAAAGTGAGAGCACGAAATCCTAACCACTAGACCACCAGGGAAAGACTTCTTTTTTTTGTAGGGTGTGAAGGGACTGAGAGGCATATGAGGACAAAATTGGCTCAAATTGTGTACATGTGTTTTTAACCTTCATTTGCATTAACAAATGAGAGGACAGCTCCAGAGGTGCAGTGTTTAATTTGTCACAAAGAAACCATAATTATTGAGTGGCTCAGGCACAGCCCTCTGAAGTGAAATAAAATCAAGAAAAAATGAAGAGTAAATGACAGACTGTTTGATGTAGTGGAGGGTCAGCCTTCACCAAGGACAAGAGCCAAGGTTTGCAGATCCAGGAGTCAGTTTCTTCTCTAAGAATCTGCAGTGAATTGGGGAAAGGGTCAATGAGCAGAGTCTCTATGGCAATAGATATTTTACGGGTATTTGTAAGTTGGACCTGCCATTTCAATCCCATTACCGAGTGTTTCTGTTATCCTTTCCATATGACGGTGAACCAGTGCAGCTGAAGTAATGAGGAAAAGGGGAGCAGGGCATTTGTCAGGTCTTAAAAGCTTCTTATTTCCTGGCAGAAGTGGGAATTAGGAACATTAGAAAGAGTAGTGAAGAGACTTAGTAGTTCAATAGATACCCATATCTTAGTTTCATTCCAATTCCTATTTTTGAAATCTCAGACTTAGAGAAATGTGAAGTAGAAACAGGATATCTAAGTCTGTCTGTTTTTTTGCATGTAGACATTTTTCAGACACTCCGGGCTAAATGCGAACACATTCATAAAGCTTTACAGGGGTAAGTGTGGGGTTTGGGGCTTTTTTGGTTTTTATTTGGCTATGCCTTTATAATGCCAGCTTTAAAGAACTTTTCTTACCCAAGTCTGTTTCTGCTTTTACAGATGCTTAGAGTGGGATATGTACAGTAAATTATGCATGTATTAACAGAAGAAAATCATCCTTTCCCAACTGTTTCTGTTACGATAATAAAAAAAAAAATCACCTTTATAAAATTCTTTACAAGTTTTGAAAGGAGATTATATCTTAAGGCTAATGAGGAAGTTGACAACTCTTACACATTTAAATATTTAGGAGAGTGTGGGAGCTCTCGATATAAAGCATTGATTTTGAATAATTGTCTAAGGAAAGCATTTGGGATGAAGCTGAGCAGATACTCTTTCAGACATCTCAATGCATCTTTCAGACACCTTTAATACAATACTGTTTACATATGAGACTTGAATGTTAAATAGCAATAGAAGCACCCATTGTTCTGGAGGTGCATAGGAAATGAATTTATCTGAGAAGTGAGGTTTAAAATTTCCTAACATTTTTCTCTTTTAAAAGATGGCCATACTAAATAATTGCTCTTGTTTCCTGGCAGGTTTTGATACTATAAAAATTACAGCAATTACTGTGACTACTCAAGACCTGGTTAATGTGCAGTAATTGTGCGCTTGTATTTTACAATTCTTTCACAATTTTCTGTTACATATTACAGAAATCAAAAACATTTAAAAACACTTAAAATTTCTAATGTGTGATTAATTATACTAGTGTCTTTGGAATGATCCTATCATCAAATAAGCCTAATCTTAAAACATGTGTTAATCAAGCTCAACGAAGTCCAGAAATCAAAATTACGGCTGATGGTTGATATGCATTTATGTGACTGGTTAATTTTGGAGACCAGAGTCTTGCTTGGATTTTGGAGGGGAATAATTCAGTCCTGAATGTATGTAATGTGTCAGGACAATGACAGTCAAACGCCAATCATTCAATCAAAGTCTAGGAATCTAGTTAACAACTGTCCCCACATACAGATGGGGGAACAACTCTAGCCATATGACTAGTTTTAAAGGAGCTTTTGACTAAGTGACAGATGTTGTAAAGATTTGCTACAGGAAATAATTTAAAATCAGAAATCTTGCCAAAAAAAGCTTTGTTCCTTCTTATCTTTTAAGTGGATAAAAAGATTTATTATTCATTATTATTTATTTTCTTAATGTAGACTCCAGACACTTGACCTAGCTAGCCGTGTTTTTATCAGCAACATACTGGCCTAACATGAACATTTCTCCTACATCTTCATAGGGATACTTTAAGAATTTCTGAATTATTAATTCATTTTGCAAAACAAATTTACTGAAACTTGATGAGTTTTGTTATCTTTATGTATTGCAGGCTGAAATGCACATATGTTTTGTCTACATTAGTATTAGTGAAATGAAATATCCATCTTTTCTCATTCAGCACCTAGAAAGGGGAAACACTATCTGGAACTTCAACATGTCTTTGAGTAGGATGTGCATCAAAAGCTTTTTATTTGTTTTAGGATTTCTGGCTTAAAAGTAGTGGGAGAATCTTTTTCTCCAGCCCTGCACTTACAGTTGGAGGAAAGCTGTGGATCTCGAGAAAATGATGTGAAATTACTCAAAAGAGTTGTGGATTATGTAAGTATGCCCATGGCAATTAAAATATAAAATTGTCTTTGAATGTTAATAATAAATGAAGGTTAGAGAGGCTTGCTGGGTAACTTGTTGAAAAATCTTGCAGGAATGCTGCAAGAAACTCAGTTTCTTTGCTGATTATAGGGCTGTATTTAATATCATCTTCTAAATATGATATCATCTTCTAATATCATCTTCTTGCTGTAGATACTTGGGTCTGTAGCACTGGATTAAAAAAAATTAGACCTTTCACTTCAGGAAAATAGTTACATCTCGTTATGTACTTGAAAACTCAGATTTGCATATAAAACTGCTTCTTGGACAACTTTTATAGTATTTATAAGAACAAAGATCTGATGGTGTATTTTATCCATTTGAGGTCAAACTTTGCTTCTTTGAGTCCCTGAAGTTGCTTTCTTTTTTTCTGTGAAGAATCTCATGTTCTATATATAGTATTTTTTCCTTCTTAATCACATTGGTTTTCTTTCTCCCACATGAAGGAGATAAAGGTTGATGGAGAAGTTGTATATATTAGGTGGCAGGTAAACAAGACTACACAACAAAAAGAAATTCTGAAGTTAGTTTACTAGAAAATATGTTTAGATGTGATTTAATTGCCTACTTAACACCTTGTGTTTGCCTGATTAGAGATGAAAACTAAAGACACTACACCCTCATCTGTTTTATGTGCTAATGCAGTATTGAAATTAGAAATGAGTTTGCACAACCTTACAAACCTTCATTTGGGAAAGAACTTGCAGTTATCCTGCCACCAGATTAATAAAAGTTAGTGATAGGTGCCATCAGAACTTCCCAGGTTGACAACTGCTGTATATTCTTTATTTGTAGTGCATGAATAGCGGTATTGCATTAACACAGGCTCGCTATCTGGAGAAAGAAGAAAAATGTCTTCCTCCACCCAGGTGCGTAGAAAGTCAATGTGTTACTGCATTCTGTTGGATATGACTCTCCAACTCTTTTCATACAATGATGGGGTTTTGTTTGTTAGACTGCATTGAATAGTTGCTCCTCTGGAAAATGGGAAAAGCTCCATTTTGAGGTATATTTTCAGGGACTGTTATAGGTTGCTAATACCATGAAATAACTGTATCAAAACTACCTGAATCTCAGTGATCTGCATGTAGCCCGTTAGCAGGCACATTTCCGTGAGCTGCGCATCTGCAGGCAAAAAAGATAACTGATTTCTGTGGTATGGCAGTGCAGGGGTGGGAGTGGCAAAAAATAGTCCAACCATTTCTGTGTAGTCATATGTCTTGTTTCTGGTTGAATTTCAATTCAAAGTAGTTTCCCTAGAGATGGTGATCTTAATGTGTTGAAATTAGTGCAAGATAATTCTAATGCTGAAGGCTAAGAGTAAAGTTTGCTGTGTTGTGTTCTGGTTTTCCTTTTCTAGTATTCGAGTAGTGATAACAGTGGAACAAACAGAGCAAGAACTGGACAAAGCTGCATCACTTCTTAAGGAAGCGGCACAGTCTGTGTTGAATTAGACCGCTGTTTTAGATTCGTCTTTCCCCAAATTACCAAGATAAGTGTTCTACACTGCATAGCGACTTCTGGATGCTTCCACTGATGGCATTGAAACCTGACTAACAAAATTGTTCCAGAATGGTATAAATGCATTGAGGAGAAAAACGCTGAATTTTGGATTTGGTGAATGACACAGTGTTCTAACAGTTCAAGCGCTACCACGTGCTAGCATTCCTTAAAATGGGGATATCACTGTTGCATTCATGACTCTTTTGTAAGTGTAATCTAAAACGTTTTAACTCTATTTCTTCAAAATCTTAAAACATTCTCAGAAATGCGTATGAACATTCAGTTTCTCCCCAAATAATGTAAAATGTATAGTTTTCTCTTCATTTTCTCAGAATGTAGGAACTTAATATAAGTTTCAAGGAATTGTCCTTTCCCACCTCCCAAATTAAAATAAATTGTTCCTAATACTGCCAACATTAGGATATAATTTTGTGCTATATTACATCATTTATTATGGAATTACAGGAGGGAGGAACTTCAATTATTTTGTTTATATATCTTTCTCTAACCATTTTTGGAAGCCAGTTTTTAAGAATGCCTGGCCAGAGAATTCCATTATCTAAACAGAAAATTCATATTAAATACTATTTGCTTCCTGCATTCCATATGTAATTATATGCATGTTTGATATTAAGGGTTAGGTTTTTCATACTGTTAACTTTAAAATATCTAAAATCAAACATCTGAATTGTGAAACTGATATAATGCCAATGTAGTGTGTTCAGTCAGGGGAGCTTTGTACCAGTCTTGAAGAGGAGTCATAGGCAACATGAAAAATGAACCAAGGTTTTGAAACAGCAACTGAATACTAGCTTAGTCAAACTACTTCGATGTGTGCTAAGTTTTATTTCTAAACAGCTGTACCTTAAAAGGGAATACTCGCAGCTACTAAGAGTTTAGATGGTACAAATGCTACTGAAGCACAACTCAATCTGTGCATGTAAAATTCCCACGTAATTTGATAGTAATATTTGGAGGCTGTGCTGTCAGGATTTTCAGTAAGCACAGAGAGACATTACTTGTATGGACACAGTACATCACTCAAGAATTGGTAAGGAAGGATGTACTGGTTTATAAAAGAAAAAAGCTTTGTATTTCAGGATTTTGCTTTAGGAATGTTTGTCTAAAAGTTTTGTATTCTGCCTAATCTGTGTTATTTTGTACTTAACGTGCCTTTTTGGTTGCTGCTACAAGGACTACAGGACTATTTTTCAGAAACATCATTGTTAAATGAAAAGTTAATCATGTTTGATTCAGGTTTTTACTTCTATAGTTAGATTTTTTTAGCATGATCAACCACATATTGTTGAATATTCTACATCAGAGGCTATGTTTCGTACTTCAGTTCATAGTGACTTTCTGCACTGGTTTTGAAAACTTTCAGCTGTGTACATCCAGATAGAACAGCTAAAGTTGTGTTGGGGCACTTTTGTGATGGTTGTTTGACTATTGGAAATAGTCAAATCATCTGTGCATATAGAAAAACCTTCCTCCCAATGTGAAAGAGTATCCTTATTTCACTGACATCTATGTTCTTCTCTATTAACTTGTGAATAAAAGCCTGTGAGAAGCAAACTAAAAGAGAAAAAGAGTATGGAATGAAGCTGATTCCCATTTTACAAACTGTGACTGAAGTGCAGAACAGTCAACCTCAAGACCTTCAAGTCTGAGAGAAATGGAAATTAGAAGTTGTCACTATACTTGGAGCTTGTGAGCCATTTTTCATTTGATGGATGAAACCTTCATATTGAGTAAACTCAAGCCTTTGATGTATAAGTATGGAACAAATGAGGTACTTTGGTTCTAATACAACATATTAAATGGCTTTGGAATTAAGGTAAACCTGGGGAGGTAAGCAAATCACCACTAGCATTGAAATCCTAGGTTGCAGAATCTATATTCACTTCTCACATTTTGTTTTGGGTTGTCTGCAAATGCAGTGGACTTTTTTATTGCACTTAGAGAACTAGTAATAATTTTCAGGTGCATGGATTTGTGTTATTATTTTTGTTCTTGGTCTTTTTTTGCTTTAAAATGAAGTGATGACAACTGAAGTAGCAGGAAGTAGGGTGAAATATCTGGCAGTTTCAAAGCTGTGACTAAGTGGTTCTGATGAAATAAAGGTTCAAAAATGTTGCTAAGAGATGCTATCTGATTCATTTGACAAACACATACCCAGCATTAAAACATTGGTAAAACTGCCTTTGTCTATTTTTGTTGTTTACCAGTGTATGGAAAAGAAGCATTTAGATCATGCTAAAGTGAACACCTTATGGTTGATAGCACTTAAAGTACTATTATAATGTGTGTTTAACTGGCAGGTTATATGTATGGTCTGTGTGAGAAATTAAGACACTTATGAAATATTACTGGTGGAGAGGGATATCCCTGGTCAATTTAAGCATGTCTAGCCCTCTTCATTTTGACTTTTTTGATAAATGTCTCTGATGTGGCAAGCAGATGAAGGAAAGGATGGCTCTGGGGAAAAAAGTCGATGGGGGCTAGGGAGACAGCAGGTGATTCTGGTTAAACTTCTGACATTAAAAAATCAGAAGCCTGTTAAGGTGCTTAACTTCTCTGTGCTCTAGGCTGATAAATTTATGAACAAGCCTATGTTAGTTGCTATCTTGGTTGCTCTGTTAGTAGTTATGTTTGGATGAAGTGGAATTTTTCCATCCATTTCTTCAGATGTCAGTATACGACTAGGGTTCAATGGAAAGCTATTCAACAAGATACTGTGAGATGAATCAAACACAAGGGCTTTATCCCAAACTTCAAAGTATCTATTGAAAATAAATATTGGGATTCCGAATTTTATTTCAATTAATTTACGTATTTTGCTTTGCCAGATATTTGGAACAGAGTTTCAGCAAAGTAGATAATAAATCCAGTATTAGAGTGATCAAAAATAAATGTTATTAATTTTTTGTTGAAGATTAGTATCTAGTAGTTGGGAAGGAATACATTTTAACTGTAAAAAGCTGGCCATTTACTGAAATTTTCCTGATGAAAGCAATATTTTGCGTTATGTGGGGACTGGGATGAACTGAAAAGAATTTGTACTTTGAAGGTATTTTAGCTAGAAGAAACAGGTCTATATAATACATATATAGATATTCTTATTTTAAACAAAGAGATCTATTTTCCTTGAATATTTAAAGTAATTGATTGCTATTTGTGTAGGTTTATGGTTTTTATAGGAAAAATTAGAGCTTCCTTTTCTGTTTGTTATAGTAATCACTGTTTTTGGATAGGAGGTGAAATGCATAAGGAGGGTATTAAGAAAGAAAGAGACATATAGCTGAATAACTTTGATTTTTATTTTTTTTTTCACTTTTGAAATACGATCCCAGTAAATGCACAGAATGGTGTACTGTATTCCTTCTGTCACTCCATCTGGACTTTATTAATAATTTTAAACAGGGTTGTGGAGTGTTGGCATTCACTGATCTATGAAGTTGCTACCACAAAAGTGTCTTGCATCTTAAGATGACTAGAGAAATGTACATGAGCTGTAAATGCTGCTTAAACAGGGGAAATATTTACAACTAACACAAAGAATTTGTACATTAAACTGTTTCTGTGTCCTAATAAAAGGAAGTGTCTGGATAACATTTCTTCTTGTGTTTTTATGTTCTTTGGCAATTTTCATGGTAATAAGATAAAAGACCTACTCTGTCTTGCTGTTGATGGATTTTCCAGATTTTAGTTTCCTGTCTAGTGCGTACTAGGTCATTGCAAAATACGCATAGTAGAAGTCACATAAACTAATAAATCTGCTGAAGAGTACCTTTCAGGGAAGGATGATTCTCTACCTGACCAGTTTTTAATACTTAGGTTGCACACACTTATTGAAAACTGCTGTTGGAAACTAGACCCTGGGCCAGATACAGTTTTGTTGTGACTCAGTGTAGAATTTCTAATGTATCAACAAACTTGAGTTCAGATGAAATATACTCCAGCCTTGAGACACCTTTACAGAAGAAAATACTGCAGTTTTTCGTACCATATCTTATGGATAAGATTTCTCTGCCCCCACTATTAAAGGTGTTACCACCAGACTTTGTATGCTGTTTGGGTAACTGAGCTGTGTTTTCCAGCAAGGGATCCAGAGTTGGCAAAATCCAGTAAGTACTGGAGTTGAAGGAAAAGCTTAAGTGGAATTGGAAATGTATAATCCACCAGTTAAATGACATTTTATGCAGACCAGAAATAAGTAATTCTCTCACTCTATTCAGCACTTGTCAGACTGTGTTCCTGTTCTGGTCCCCACAATTCAAAGAAGATAAGGACAGATCAGCGAATGTTCAAAGCAGGGCCACAAAGATGACCAAAGGGCTGGAGAATCTGACCTGTGAAGGACGACTGAAGGATTCAGATCTATCCTTCCTGGAGAATTTCAAGATGTGGCTGGACAGGGTGGTGAGTAATTTAATTTAGGCTCCCTTTACCACAAAAGTTTGGACCAAATTATCTTTGGCAGTCCCTTCCAACCTGCACTGTTCTGTGGTTCTGTAGTTCTATGATTATAACTCAAAATAGAAAGTAGAAATAATTTTTCACTCCTGGACTAATCAAAGTTGGGTTTCATTGAGTGCAAGCCCTTTGCTGATTACCAGTGTCACAGTAGGTGTTGAAAGAATGCAAGAGGACAAATTTAAACTATGTGTTACTGTAAGTACAAGTTAGGCTGATGACTGAGTATAAAAAAGGTGATGGAACACCAGTGCTTCATGATAACCTAAGTGATGGCTTTGAATTCCTATCATAATTTTTATTGGTTTACCTTTTTTCTGTTCTTCAACATAATAAGATAATGAAATAGCTGCACTCTACAGTTAATCAATGAAATACAGATTGTTTTGGTTTAACTTTGCCTAGGATGGTATTTTTTAATAAGCTTTTTTAATAGCTTCAGTTATATTTATTATGTTTGTATTGAGTAAAATTTTGCTTTGGTGTCAGTAGTGAATGTGAACTTTAATTGCAGAATCTGAACAGACTATGATACCCCTTACATTTAACTTTAAAATAGGGGAGTATTTAAGGGACCTTTAAAGTAGTTGATAGTATGGAATACTTGATGGTACTGAAATTCCAATTTATGGCAGTTCAAATGCAATATCTTATTGGTGAAAGACTATAGCTCTGTTTTCTACGCATCTTTAGATTTCCATAGACAAACTACACACAAAGAATTGCTACCAAATGGTAATCAGCAATTGCAAGAAGAAATTGACTTCTTCATGGCTAAAAGAACTAGGGCATGACTGTGTTTCATGACTGTTAATAAGCAAATGTTAAATATTTTAATTTCTTATACCTCAAGTGTTGTCTTGAGAATAAGACATTTCAAATGTTTAAGGATTTTAAAAGATCAGAATTTTTAAATAGATTGCTCTCTCGTTTCTTGAAACTTTTGCGATTTCCTGCATTTTTGCTTTCCAGTCATCTTCCTGATTTTTTTCCTACAATTTCCAGAATAGTCACCAAAAATAAATGCATTTAGATTCTTAAAAGTACTTGAGCAGTGACTGGTATACAGTAGACCTTGTTTTAATAATTTTATGCATGTTTCCTAGATGCATAACAGTATGTTGCTGTTATGATGGCAAGCAAGTAAAGTGGAGAAAGTTGAATTTGGAGTTTAATATGATGGTACAAATTAATTTGATTTATTTGATGATGATTCCAGTGAAAACGTAATGACCTAGTTCTAACCTAGTTCCTTGGTGCATAGTGCAAATGAATGCTACGCAATTTACAATACATGCATATTTTAGGTTTTAACTGTAAATTGAAGTCCATAGAAATGCATAAATACTCAAGTGTGAACAATCCCCTCTAAGTGCAGAAGGCCAGTTTTGCCATTTAAGTGACTTTTTCCAATTTGAAACCATAGAATTATGTGTGGGTAAGATATCTGCATTATCAGACATGCTGGAGTTACGTTAAAAATGGAAACATTTTTTGAATACTATGAGGTGAAGACAGCAAGATAGTGATATTTTTTACAAATGTGGAATTTGGTGATATTGGAGGAGCCTTCAGTTTGAGTATGAAGCAGAAGTGCTCATTAAGTGCTGGTTAGGAGTAGTAAGTTGTGACAGCAAAGTGCTGTAGTGGAGCTGGAGAAAGTAGCAGGATCCTAGCTATCATTAGTAATGAGACTAAGCAGTTGTTAGAAGTTAATTGTCTCCAAAATTGTTGCTCAGTAATTTGCTCCCTTCAAAATCTGGGGACTAACAATGCACTTTGGAAAATTGTCAGCTCGGTTTTGAGTACTGGATATTGTCATGTATCAGAAACTATTTGCAAGAAAAAATAGTGTCTCACCTCAGCAAAATTAGATGCAACTGTGAAATCATAGGGAAAACAACAAATGAGTGAAGTTATATTTACTTTTTGCAACCTGAAGGAATAATCTGATGTCTGATAACAAAGGGAATTTATTAAGTATTCACACATCTTTCTATAAATACATTCGTTATTCTGGGCTAAGAAAAGAGATCATAGACTCATAGAATATCTGATTTAGAAGGGACCCACAAAGATCATCAAAGTCCAGCTCCTGACCTGGCATAGGACAGCCCTAAGAATCACACCATTGTCCAAACACTTCCTCAATTCTGTCAGGATTAGTACTGTAACCATTTCCCTGGGGAGCCTGTTCCAGTGCTCAGCCATCCTCTGGGTGAAAAACTTTTTCCTAATAGCCAACCTAAACCTCCCCGCACTCAGTTTCAGGCCATGTCCCCAGGTCTTGTCACCAGAGAGAAGAGATCATTGTCCAGCCCTCCCCTTCCCCTCAAGAGGAAGTTTTTACTGCAATGAGGTCTCCCCTCAGTCTCCTCCAGAGTGAACAGAGCAAGTGACCTCAGTCACACGTCATAAGGCTTTCCCTCTAGACCCTTTACCATCTTTATTGCCCTCCTTTGGACACGCTTAACACCTTTCTTATATTGTGGTGCCCAAAACTGCCCACAATATGCAAGGTGGGGCTGCCCCAGTGCAGAGCAGAGCGGGACAATCCCCTCTCTCAACCAGCTGGCGATGCTTTGCCTGATGCCCCCCAGGACAGGGTTGGCCCTTCTGGCTGCCAGGGCACTGCTGACTCTTATTCAACTTGCCATCGACTGGGACCCCCCCAGGTCCCTTTCGACAGTGCTGCTCTCCAGTGTCTCATTGCCCAGTCTGTACATTCAGGGTTGTCCCATCCCAGGTGCAGAATCTGGCACTTGCACTTGTTAAAGGCCTTATGGTTGGTGATTGCTCAGCCCTCCAATACAAGGTCTCTCTGCAAGGCCTCCCTGCCCTCGGGGGAACCAATAGCTCCTCCCAGTTTAGTATCATTGGCAAACATGCTTAGTGTACCTTTGAGTCCTGAATCCACGTTGCTCACGGAGATACTGGAGAGAGAATAAAGGTGGAGCACTGCGGAACCCCAGTAGTGACCAGTCACCAGCCTGGTGTAACCCTGCATAAGCTTCTGAAAACATAGGCATAGCCACACCCCACAACCTCCTCAGAGTTTTGAGCAGAGCTAAGGTCAAATGGTGAGATTTGAAAAAGTTTTGGCCACTTCAAGCTTTAAAATGAAAAATGTGAAGTTCAGCTGACTGAATGCCTGGTGTCCATCCAAACTGCTTCAGGCCCTCCCTTATCCCAGAGGGAAAGGAAAAAAATACAGCCAGAGAAGAACTTACAAGTAGAGATAAGAGCCGGGAGGAGGTCTGATTAACTTCAACAGGGAAAACAGGCTCAGGCTCTGTTATTACTAACAGAGTAAGAGCTAAAAAGTAAGAAATA
>WBMV01003511.1:42189-60195 GCA_013396655.1 Campylorhamphus procurvoides | reverse complement strand
GACATCAAGGTCAATGCAGGAGGGAGAAGTAGGGAAAAGGACCTCACAGATCTGGACTTAAAGCTATGATTCTGTGACTACCATGGTGATGACTACAAGTTGTCCCCTCGAGCTCATGGGATCCATTGGGGTGCAAAGACCCCCCCTGCCAGAGCAGGGGGATGCATGAAAGAGGCTGTTGCCTCATGGGAAGCCCCAAGATGGAGCGGAGTCCTGTAAAAGATTTGTGGCCAAGATCCATGGAGAAAGAAGCCTCTGCTAAGCAGGTACAGCCAGCTTTTCATAAGAGACTGCACCCCATGGAATGACCCATGAGAGAGCAGAGGATCCGTCTCATGGGGAAGCCCCATGGAACGCAGGGGAAGGACTCAGATTTGTGATTCCCCTGTGACTGTTGTGACGACTATGGTGAAGTGAGCTGTCCCATTACAGCCCACAGGAAAGCCCCCTGAGACAGAACTGCTGCTTCAGTCTTGGACTTACATCTGCGAATGGCTGACCCAATAACAACTGACTGCAAACCTTCCACTTCCCTGTCCCCCACATCGTCAGGGGAAGGAGGGGACATGGACAGACCGAGGGGTGGTGGTGGAAAAGTGTTTCTAACCTGGTTTTATTTCTTATGTTTTAGTTCTTAGTTTGTGTAGTAATAAATTTAAGCATTATTCTAAGTTCTGCTTTGCCTGTGGCATTAATCAAACCTCCTCATTTGGCTATTATCTCTAGCCATAAATTCCTAGCTGTTTTTCTTTTCTTTCTCTCTGGGAAGTTGAAAAGGTGGGGAAGAAAGACCTTGAAGAAGTTTTGCTGGACACCAGGTGCTTAGCCAGGGTCAAACCACCACAGTGCCCACGGGTAAAGACTGGAGAAAAGGTCAACAGGTCAGATGTCATGATGGGGAGTGGACCACCCTCATGAACAGGTTGATGAGGCATTGTACAAGTGCCTGTCAGAAGTAGCCAACCCTTGTACTCATGGGCAACTTCAGCTTGCCAGATGTCTGCTACATCACAGCAAGGAGGAAGCAGCCTAGGAGGTTCCTGGAATGTGTGGAAGACAACTTCCTAACACAATGGGTAAACGAGCCTACCAGAGGAGGCGCCCTGCTAGACCCACTCTTTGTGAACAGAGGACTAGTGGGTGATGTGGTGGTCAGTGGCCATCTTGGGCATAGTGGCTATGAAATGTTACTGTCTTCTGTGCTGAGTGAAGTAAGAAGGGGCACCAGCAGAACTTCCACCTTGGACTTCTGCAGGGCAGACTTTGGCCTGTTTAGGTGATCAAATGACAGAGCCCCTTAGGAGTCAGTGCTGCAGGGCAAAGGAGTTTTGGAAGGCTGGATGTATTTTGAAAAAGAATTGTTAAATAGGCAGCTGCAATGTGTCCCCATGTGTTGGAAGACAAGTCATTGGGATTTACAAAAGACACGTCCTGCTTGACCAATATGATCTCCTTTTACAACACAGTGATCTGTTTACTAGATGAGAGGAATGCTCTGGATGTAGTCTCTCCAGACTTCAGAAAACCATTTAACACCATCTCTCACAGCATCCTCCTCACAAAACTCGATGCTCATGGTTTGGATGAGTGGACTCTTCAATCAGTAAAAAACTGGCTAGATGGCTGGGCTAGAGACTTTTGGTGAATTGAATTAAATCTGGTTGATGGATGGTCCCTCGTGCTGTTCTCTGGGGCTCAGTTTTGTGACCAGATCTTTTTAACATCTTTACTGATGATCTGGACATGGGCATTAAGTGCACCCGAAGTAAATTCCCAGATGACATCAAGTTGGGTGGGAGTGTTGATCTGCTCAAGGGTAGGAAGGTTCTACACAGAGACTTGGACAGACTCAATCAATGGGCTAAAGTCAACTGCATGAGGCTCAATAAGGCCAAGGGCTGGATCCTGCCTTTGGGTCAGAGCAACCCCAAGCAGTGGTACAGGCTGGGGGAGGAGTGGCTTGAGAGCTGTTTGGCAGGAAGGGACCTGGGGTGGGTGGTTGACAGCCAGTTCAGCATGAGCCAGCACTGTGCCCACATAGCCAAGAAGGCCAGTGGCCTGTATCAAGAACAGTGTGGCCAGCAGGACCAGGGCAGTGATCATCACCCTGTGCTTGGCATTGGGGGGGCTGCACCTTCAGTATTATGTTCAGTTCTGGGTCCCTCACTTCAAAAAGGACATTGAGATGCTGGAATGTGTCCAGTGAAGGGCAGTAAGGCTCTGGAAAGGACTAGAAAATGTATCTTATGAGGAATGGCTGAAAAAGATGAGTTTGTTTAGTCTTGAGAAAAAGAGGCTTGGGGGAACCTCATCTCTCTCTACAACTACCTGAAAGAAGGCTCTAGTGGGTGGGAACCAGTCTCTTCTATCACGCCTGGAGTGAGAGGACAAGAGAAAAGCCCTTAAGCTGGGACACGGGACATTCAGATTAAATATTAGAAAACATGTTTTAACTGTTAAGACAGTCAAGCATTGGAATAGCTTGCCCAGGGACGTGTAGTCACCATCCCTGGATGTGACTAGGCCTGGCAGCTAAATCTGGCTCTGGGTGATATGGTTTAGGGGTTAGAGTTATGGTGTTGGGTGGATGATCTTGTAGGCTTCTTCCAACTTGATGATTCTGTGATTCTATTATTACAAATAGATTAAGGCTAGAAGGGAATTCAAAAACACAGTGCTCAGTAAAATGTCATGAAAGAGTTAATAGTGTTATATTTCCTGACAGAAATGGATTTTTCTCACTGAATATTTTACTACTATAGTTGCATTGCCATAGCAGAGGTTCACATGCTTATTGCCCCTATGTAGCTGTCACACCAAACTGTCTCTTCCTCCAGGAGGTCTTAGATGGCTCACATCAGTGAGAATGTCCCTTAGCCCTTATAAAGTAGAAATGCCACTAAGCTGCCCTAGAGAAAGCAGTTACTGCTTTGAGGAAGAGCAAGGGTCCTTTGGAGGATCACCTCAGATGATGGTTCCTTGACAGCTATGTCATGGTAGAGTGCATCTTTTGCAAGGTAACATCTACATGGGGATGCAGGATATAATAAACCTGAGAAAGAAATTCTGTTAGAGATATCTAGCCAAACCATGCTCCAAAGTGGGAAAAATTCAGCCTCACTAGGTAGCTCAGGGCAGTGGTGTTTCAGTCTTAAGTACAGCAGCCTCATGAATGTACAGATGGAAACCACATCCTTTGTGGAAACAAAACAGTAACATTAGATAGACTAAAACAGGGTTCCATCAATTAGTGTTTTCATCTGTGTTGCTAGTATCCTGTGGACTGTAACAGTGCTTTCCATGTGTAAATGGCAGATCAACAGCTGAGTTTTCTCTCTCAAACCTAAACTTAAGTAATGAGACAGCATTGCAGAGAGCCCAGTGTCTTCAGGAATGCAGATGTGACCAGGGCAGAGCATTGTCAATATTGAGAAGTCCTAATATTTGACACAAAACTCACTGAAATATTCTTAATCTTTCAAGGATAAATCCCCCACAAAAAGATGTTTTTAACTGAGATAGAATCATATTCAATACAGGAAGATCAAATACACTCTGTTATCAGATAGGAAAAAATAAATTACATTTCATATATTGAAAGCTTTGATATTTCAGTGATATTTTTCTATGAAAATTATTTCTCTCATCTTGTGTAAAATGCAATTTTCATCACAATAGCATGTTAAATTGCTGAAAAATTATCATTTTCCCTTTTAATTTGTCACTTTCCCCAAAACAATTTAATTAACTCTTTGATCCAGTCTTTCATTCTTACCTCTTGTGTGTCTATTCAAAACTCCTAACCTATCTTTATATCAATTATAAGCTCGGGAAGTAACAAATACTCCTCAATATATGAAGTTGTTTTAATAGTGCAGGCAGAGTAAGTACTAGTCTTGAATTTCACAGAGAACAAGGAACTTCATGTGTGATAAGCAAGAAGAATCTTCTGGGTAGTCTTGCAATGCACAGTTCTGAACTATTTTCTTCTGACTCACCAGTTGTGCAGATTTATTCCCAGCTTCACACAGATAAGGGTTTAATAACATTTATCTTGCACAGCCATTTCTAAGAAAAAAAGTGTGCTCTAGTGGGATGAATAACTATGTTGTTTGCTAAAATACCTATGATGAAACAGTGAATTCAAGGAATGCCTGGGAAGCCTGTATCTCTTGGGAGAAGAGTGGAAAACTATTCTTTCAGGTTCTGAATAGACTTGGCTTCCAAGGGCAATCTGGATATGCAGAGCTCACTCAGACCTGCTCAGCCTCCTCTGGAATTATGTGAGATTCTTCAAAAACTGTGCAGGAATATGGAAACCTGTCTGCTTGTGTTAGTAGGTTCTCTACTTTCCAAACATATTAAGAAGAAGGGTGAACAGTTCAGCTCCTTGTCTCCTGCTCATTTTCTGTGTTTACTTTTCCATACCCATGATTTGCAGGATGTTTTTTCTTGTTCTTTCAGTTACTATAGACTCCAGTAAGTTACAACAGCGCTTGCCCTCTGAGGCCCTCACTGGGTTCATTGATAGAGATCACAGCCTTAAAGCAGCATACTTAGAATCTCGCCCTTACTGCAGGTTACGGTGCTTGGAAATCCTTACCATCTGGAAGCTCTTTTGAAGCTTGGATATTGCTTTGGAAATGAAGGAAAGGGGAAAAAGATCTTTTGACTCTAGATCAGCTTAGCAGCAGGAGGTGAGTCTGCCCTTGTCTGAGTCTGCCTGCACAATCACAGCCTTTCAGCACGAAGGGTGAGACAGGGAGTAAGATTTGTAAAACAGGATCTGAAATGTGTCTCTCAAAGCTTCTCTCTCAAGTGAAAAAACTCCTACTCTTATCTGTGGTTTTGTCATGGGGTTTCATCCACCTTTCAGCAGGGTTGAGGTGCACTGCAGGATCAGATCTTGAATTTGTTTACTTAAATTCTTTCTCCCAGATTTCAGTGTGCTTTTGGTCCCAAGTGTGAAATCTGTTGACCCTTGCAGCTAGTACCATCAAAACATCTTAAACTGTTAGTGAGTAGTTACTGTGGTGCTTTGCAGATCAGAAATTTCAGTACGAAATAAGTAGGTAGACTACAAAAGTGGACAGGGCCATAGGGCTTTTCTTGGAGTAGAAGGCACCACCTTCCCAGTGTGCCACAGGTCCATCATGATGACTAGAGAAAAGACACACTCTCTTCCAAACCAAGACTGGGCAGTGAAGATCTAATATGACTTCACTTTCAGATTAATGCACTTACCTTACTGCTGTGTGGCTATGATTTTAAATGAAAAGTCATATCATTAAGTGAAATGGAGTTGTACATATATATATATACAAACTCACTCATAGGTGTACAGGTATACAAAAGTTCTGCTGTCAGGACCCTGTGGATTAATTGCATATTCATGGTGTAAATAGCTGTGTAATTTCCCTACCTCTTCCAGCTCTTCCCACATTATGGAATAAATTTTCATATATGTTGCATTAGCTTGTATAAATGGCTGTTCTGCCACATTCCAGCTCTTTGTATGTCAACATACTAATTTACTTTTGCTTAGTCCTAACCATGCAGTTTCCTGTGTTTGCTCAGAGTCTTGTATCAGTTACTTCTGTTGTCTTATCCCTTTCTTCTACCTTGTTCCTCTTCTCTTCTGGAACAAGATCTTTGTAGAGAAAACTAATTTGGCTTGTCTATGTGCCTGAACTTCTGGGCACGACTTTACTACAAATACTCCATAATAGTGCTGAAGTGTTTCCTTGCTCTAAAAGTGCTGCTCAGAGAAACTTGAAGATACCAGAGAGATTTCTTCTCATGTGGGGCAACTGCAGACTGGTATGTGACCTGGTATACATCACCATGTCCTAGAATGAGAACACAAAATATTAATTAGCTACCAGATCAAAAATAGCACTGAATTAGTTTGGCACTTTTTTTAAAAAACTTAAGTAACTGGTGTTCTCAGTTTATTGTAATTTAGCTAACCCACAGTTTTTTAGTTCATTTTTTATTCAGTAAGCAGGAAGATGTCTAAGCTGTTTATCTAAAGTCATACAAGTCTGTGAGTCAAGAGCAAAGGTACTGAAGGCCAGAAGAGAAGGTTTGATTTGATGTACATCCCTAAGTGAGAACCTGAAGAGAGTAAGCTATAGAAGATAGATTGGTACCATCAGATGTGGTATCAATACATAAGAAATGGGAAGAAATGGGCCTGATGTATCAGAGTAGTGTTTCAAAAGAGATAAAAGGGTGAATGCTCTCTATGGCACAAACCTGCACGAAATTCCAATGCTATCTTTGCCTTCTTCAGACATTTAATTGCCATTAATAGTTTTTAAAGTACGTATTAACTTTGCAGCTTGGACTTTGCAAAGCCCAGACAGTGTCACTAGTATTGAGTGATTGTGGCTACTCTGCTCTACAGATGCTTTGGTTGGTACTGTCTTTGACTTCTCATCTGAACTTTTTTTTTTCCACATTGTTTTCCTGTTCTGTAGCCCTCTTCCTCCAGCTTTCTGAAAACCCTTCTAATGAAAACATTAATTCTTAATGATTTTTACTCTGCTTGAAGGAAATTCCTTTCCATCAAACTCTGTATGTTTGGTCTGAAAACTACTTTGTCTTTGGTGTTTCACAGAAGTTAGGATCTTTTCTGTTAACTGATTTTTTTTGTTCTGTAGCTTCACTCCAGCAGATGTACTGTGTACGTTGTTGCATTGCTGGTTTGGGCATAGAATTCATAAACTGAAATCTGATTCATAGTTTGGGCATAGCATCTTCAAACTGTCACAGCGTGAAGTAATGTAGTACAGTTTTTTGCTATGTATTTATTGGAGTTTGATAGTCCATTTTTCTTCATGTGAAGCAGCCTTGAGATTTTTTTTTTTAAACTGGAGAAATTGTTCAGAATAAAATACTGTCCACCAGGTTTACAGAACTAGGTGTGCAGAAATGGGCACTGGTGAGGCTCTCTGTGGTCTCATATGACATTGCAACACAAAGGACCTGAAAAATATATGCAAAAGTTAAGTTAGCATGAATATGCACATAAGTGAAGAGGCAAAATACTTAAAGAAAGATGTTTAGGGTAGAATTCAAATGGGCGCTGCAGGTTATCTATCTTGGCTTGTGTTTGGAGAGTGCCTTGGAAGGTGACACCTTCTAAAGTAGAAAAAAGAGCAAGGTTAAATGAAAAATAAACTTCATATACTGGAGAACTGACATGAAGAAGATGAAATTCAGACAGGAATACTGCAATGTGTGTTACTGAAAGATGAAAATCAACTTTGCAGGTGTAGAACTGGGAATAACTGGCTGGGCAGGAGTCCAGCAGGAAAGTATCTGTGGAGGGCCTCATACAATGTTATCCTGAAAATAGGCAATTCTTATTTCAAAAAGCTTCCCGAGTTCTGAGGAGCACACTCAAAGAAAAATACGGGCAAATAGACAATGTGGGGAAAAAACAACAGGAGTGGTAAGAAAAACTGACCCTGGAGAAAAAGCTGTATGAACAAACACATAAAAACCTTGTTTTGTTTTCTGATTTATTAAAGTTTATTATAGAAGAAAAGAATGAGTAATTCTGGTAGGATAGTACAAGACAAAACTGGGCTTACCTGGGGAATAAAGAACTGTGAAGAAAAAACATTCCTGCCACCAGGAAACGGTACACTAGAATAAGCCATGAAGAGAAATCACAGAAAAAAAGCTTTTCTCCGAGGTGACTTGGTTGTGATTTACTCTTACAGAAGCACAGACAAGATAGGACTTAAAGTCCCTTCTGGCCCTGAATTTTTATTACTATTTTCTCCTCTTGTTCCAAAAAGTGATTTATCTGAGACAAGTCAGAAACCAAAGTTCTGACAGGCTGATTTGGCAAAAAGCTATTTAAAAGGGACATGAAAAAAAACACATGAACACCAGTGACAGGAGATACTTTCCTGTGAAATACAGAAGGGCTTGGAAATCTGTGCTGCCTGCCTCCCCTGTTCCCTGCTTTTAAGCTTACACCTAAAAAGCAGAATAATCAGCCGCTGGAAGTCCTGTGACTGCTTCCAGTCTCAATTAGACATGCCACAAAAAATGTTCTGTGGGGGACTGTTTGGCATCGCTTAGAGTGAAAGAAGAGCCTTTTCAGCTTCAGATCCTGGGACTGAGCAGCTGTCTCACCACTGTGTCCCTGAGTGGCTGCTNCTCTGTTCTGTTGTACTTTATTTTCTTGGTACTGTTTTCTCCTGTTCTGACACTCTGAGCTTTGCTATGGTTTTGGGCCACAACAGAGGTGTCAGAGGTGTTTGGCTTTGTACGCACAAGAGGTGACGAGAACCTGGACAAGGCTGTTGTGGCAGTACTGATGAAGTCAAACAAAACACAGTCACAATTTATGAGTAGGGAGCAGCTAATAACCCACACCTAATACTCCATTTCTTCTTATTTTCTTCCAAGGCCAAAAGTCATTGCAGCTTGTGATACTGGATTGCAAAGTAAATACCAGAGTCTGGCATACTGAGGTTGCTCTGCTGAATACCAACATGGATGGCCAGAGCACATTTCTTTGTAGAAACTCTGAAGCAAGCTATAAATGATAAACGAAATGAAAAAATCTCGTCTTCCTTTCTGCTTAATGAAAATACGTATCACCGTGCTATCCTCTGTGATCTTTAGCTCAAACACACCTAGAAACATCTAGATAATAATTAAATTTAAGATTAAACAAGAGAAAGTTTTCCAAAATTAAACTACTGTTTTTCTGAAATTGTTTTTTCTGAGATTTGTCTATACCTGGAGTCCATTTTTAAAACAGGAGGAAAGAAATCACTTTTTCTCCTGTTCATACAGGGTATGATATTTCCAGGCTCTGTTTCAATAAAATAATTCAAATTAATTCTACAACCCAGAACATTTCTGACCATTTTCAAAGGTTTTAATTTCACTTTAATCTTCAGATATAGTTTCAAGTGGCACTCTGATCTTGATCTTAAAGTAACAGTAGTCTTAGAATAGTTAACATGATGTCTCTCACTTGATACTTTTCTCAGGAGAAAGGTTGGTTGAGAAACAAGAACACCATTTTAGGGCACATCATCAGACTATAAATGAAAGTTTTCTTTTCTTCTGTACAGAAAGAGCCAGCTTACCTGCTCTCCTACACTGCTGAACAACTAGCTCTTCTGACATGGCTTCTCTTTCAGTCTGAGAAAATTTTCACATGCAAAATCTTTGAGAAGCCTCCATTTTTCAAAAAGAATCCCACTTCTTCTGTGACACAGTGATCACCTTCACTTCCACGAGTCTTATGACTTAATTGATAATACCCAGAAGTTTTTTGCTTGATGAATTATTGCAGCATTTTTTTGGTGAGCAAGTGTTGAGACTCTTTTAATTATAACTGTTGTACCCTGGGGACGATAAATTCGTTTGCTCTGGATAAAGTGAAAATAAACTATATTCAAATATGTTATTGTTTAAGACATCTTTTAAGCAACAGAGTAAGAGATTATTTTGTTTTCTTTTGTTTCTCAAGCATATGTCAATGGGCTGCTGAGTGCTTAGCATACTTTCAAATACTTAACTTTCCCTTATCCTGTATGATTATGATTATGATTTTGTCACCTAACACTTTCTCTCTAGTTTGTACTGAATATGACAGGTTTTCCTTTCCAGAATAAGAACAATAATTCACTGCAGAAAGACTGGTAAAAGAGACTATGGGATTCTCTCAGTGTAAATAAACAAACACGAAGGATTCCAGAGCTGAGGACAAAAGAAATGCCTGTCTATATACAGAATCATGCAAAATTCTGAGTACTAGTGTCAAAGCAGTTACTGATATAGATGAGATCTGGATGGCATCCAAAAAATATGGTCAAGTGTTTATAAACATTTTCTCCATTGCTAAATAGTTTTCAACTTTTATTGCTGGAGGAAGCGCAGGTTTTTGTCTGATTTCCTCTTAATACCATTTTTTATTGTTTTGCTTTTTTACTTCTGCTGTGAGTGACAACAGAATTGTTCCACTTGTGATTTTTTTCTTCTTTTCATTAGTCTACATTACTCTCCAGGAAATTAAAGGCTGAGGTTTATGTCCTCTTACTAATTGCTTTTCTTGTAGTAGTTGGTTCCCAGCCTCTCGGCAAGGGCATAAGCACAAATTCAGTCAGTCTCAATGGGTTAAATTAAAGGCTGTGCGCACTGGGGTAGGTGGTTTAAGATGTTTGATTATTGTTTAGTTAATCTAACCAAGGCATTCTGTAGGGATTCAGGTTTATTACTGTTCCCTTAAGGAGAGAATATTTTTCTCTTCATTTACTACTTTGTTCTTAAAAGTCAGAAAAGCCTTCCTTTTATTCAGTCATATAGAATTACACAGGAAATGGTCTAAAATACCTAGCACATCATTATAAGCAGTCTCTATACCACAACACAATATAAAGACTGAACATCAGATCTTGATCATTACATAGAAAATTAAGTGCTGGGAAAAGCGATTTTTTGGGGGTTTAGCTAATTATTATAACATTCCTTCCACTAAGAAAACACACTAGCTCTTTGGAGTTATTCTTTTTAGTTCTGTATTGTCAGAAATACAGCACATGGAAATTTTGCTTCTCTTTCTATTTACCATAATAATAAGAATTGTGTTTCCATGGCCCCATTAGCTAAGATGGGTGTCTTTGATAGGCACATTTTGCATTCAGATGCTACAGAGTGTTCCCAACCAAGATTTCTTGCACTGTTGTAGTAACTCACCTGTATTCCATAAAGCACCCCTTGTGAATGAAGAAAGCCTAAATGAATGATAATGTCTTGGCACTTGTAATCTTATATTTTGTGAAATTATAGGCTTTTAAGGGATGCTGGACAAAGCTGGAAAACACCAATTCTCTATAGGTACTTATATGTATCATTAGATCTGGGGAGACCACTCAGTGTTTTGGGCTGGGACCTTATCATCAAGACTGAAATTTTTGTGCCTTTATGTGAAGCATCAAAGTTTGTTCTTCTGAGAAGAAACCAGCAATATCATGTTTGCCTTTGGTGAAGGACAATTATTCAAAGGGTGGATGAAAGGCTGTGCCTTAGCACTGTACATTCAGATGACTCAAAGGGGGAAGGAAAAATAGTTGTTTCTTTTTGCTTATTTTCGAAGCATTTTCCTGAGAAGAGAAACAGTAACATGCTAAGGAAAATGAGAACATGTTGTTACACAAGAAGAAACAACTTGGAATCAGGAAGGTGGGCTTTGCAACCAAAAAATAAGTAGAAAATACCAAAAAACCTTCTATTTTTTATGCAAGAAATTTATATTATTTCCTACTGTAAATGCATTCTGGTATTTCTTCAAAACATATAAAAAATAACTAAGCAAATAAGGAAGAAAAATAGCAACTGAAATGTCTTTTCCAAACCCTGACTCCAGTGATTTCTGGTAAAGGGGAGCTGCAGGACTACTGGAGGAGGACTGTGCTGGAATGTGTGGTTTACAATGCAGAATGTGTCATTTACATATTTCATATACTTCACTTTTTGAAATATAAGATACCAAATGGACTGTGGTAACTTCTCCAACACTGATAGTACCACCATTTTCCACTAGAGCCATCTTTTCCCCATTAGCATTTCAAACAGAATTCAAATTGCAACATCTTTTAGCCCTGCTTTGGGAGTACAGAAATTTGTATAATGAACAATTGCTCCTGACAAAGGCTGGAGATTGCTAACATGATATAAAACTGTATTAAATAATGATTAACTATAATTATATGTGTTAAGAAGATGAAAGATTTAATTTTTCTATATTACTCTTCAATATTCCCCTGTTATCCTCTTTCATGGAAGTGATTTGCAAGCAACACAGTGGAGCTGGAGGAGTTCTCTAACTGTAAATATCAGTAGTTTTGCCTCTTCTGGAAGCTGGTACTCAGAAATGTTTTGTTCTTCCATACAGCTGTCTCACTGGCAGATGGGCTCTCCATCTCACACCTTACCTATTAGAGTGTTTGAAGGTTTTAGGAATCAGATGACTCAAGGAAAAGTAACAGAGTACTCCAAAGAGTTAAGTGCTACTGGATCTGGATCAGAACAGCATATATTCTGGTAAGGGGATGAAAAGTGACCTTATTGGTACTCAGCACAAGACAGCATAGTTTCCTATTACTCAAAGGGAAAGAGTGAACGTCTCTGGCTTGTTGAGTTTGCTTACTGAAGAGTACAACAGCTGAAATCTATGTAGCCAACAGTGTGGTCAACAGCTGTTTAAATGTTGTGACTAGTTAAGCAAATTTTCACAAATTCCTATTTCATTCTTGCAACAGCAACCCTTCTACTTAGGAAAATTGTGGATTTGATAGCTGTAGGGTAAGCGTGTTATTAAGTAGCTCACACAAATCAGAGCACTGATGAGGGTTTGCATGCACTGCAACATTCTCATACATATATATGCAACTCGTGTCACAAATGATACAAAAATGGTAGCAAAAACATTTGCAAATCATAATTAATTGTCAAAGTACCCTTGGGAAAGAGGAAGAATAAGTCAGGTAAGTGATTCCAGGAGGCAGGATAACTAGAATAGTGGCACATGCAACTGTCTGTGTCATGATAGCCAGCTTGTGTAAATTTGTTCTCTGAGATCATATAAAAAAACACCTCTGAAGAAACAGTGAGATGGGGTGAGTACTAGCCAGTAAAGCCATGCAACATACAGCTGGAAATCAAACACTCAGGAAAAGGTAGGAATATCTGCTGGTAGAAGCAAAAGCCTGTGCAAGTGTCTTCACTGTCATCAGTACCTGTGTTACATGAAGTTAGGCACCACTGCAACCTTACCTGCATTTTCCTGTCTTTACATATCCTCAGAAAGGAACACAACATTACAGTATACCATTGTTTTCTAAGACTTGTGCTCATAATATCCCTGCCATCACTGAAGATTTTTTTTTTCCTTGCCTATTACATCTTGGGCTGAGCAATTGATTTTGAACACCTTACATACCAAATTTGAAGTGGTGGAATACTGTAAATCTTTTCAAATTTGTGTAAAAATTAGCACATGATTTTACATATAGGGGAAAAAGAAAAGCCTGAAACAGGTGACAAAATATTTAAAGTCAAAAAAGAAAAGGTTCTTGTACAACAGGAGTTTCCTCCTATTCCTCATGAAACAGCCAAGTGTTTTTGTTCCTCAGACACTACCAAATACTGCAAAGCTACTGTCAGAAGGGAGTTTTGGCTATGCCTGCATGGCTTCAGTTCTGACTGTTCCAGAGGATGCATTCCCCTGGGAATGTGGGCATCCAAACTGGGACCGTACGCATCCTTTGAAATATGCCTGCACATTTTATCTCCCTCCCTTGAATTTCGGTGCACAGTGCCCATGCCTGAGTGTTTTTCTCAATATTTCCTTTTTGTTTTCCTTTATTTAGCTCCCAGCAAGCAGTTTTGATGAAGCCTCTGATTCCCTCTTCCCATTGCATGGCAGTGACTGCAGCCTCCCTGTAATGGAAGTTGTCTTTTGGAATTAGTAGGGCAGAAGTTTGCATCTCACTGTGTTGAGTGAAACAACCTGGAAGGATCTGGACCCCAGGGTTTCTGGAAGATTTAGATCAAGACACTGATTCTAATATAGTGTGCCTGGTGACACAGATTTCATGTGCATTGTGTAATGAAGTTTTTATCTCACTAAGGAAAATGTAACATTTTAGGCAGATTGCTTAAAAAGAGCCTTGAGCTTAAAAAAAAATGAAAATAAGCAAAAGTATAATCAAATACGCAGATTACTTCCCTGTGGGTATTTTTGCATTAGACCAGTACTCTCACTCTTAGGGAGTGGAATTTATGCAACATAAATATATATAAAAAAGGATTTTCTTAATTCAGGCATGTTATGCAAGTTACAGCAGTCATTACCATATTCAAAATTAGCATAAACCAAGAAATTATCAACTGAATATACATAAATGGTGATTAAATATATACATTTGCTCTCTAAACTCTAGAAGGGAGATAAGTCACTGATTAGTTGAAGTTGTTAGAAAACAAGACAGTAATTAAGGTTTCCACTACAGGTGTACACTTTTTCCTATTGAGAGGTTCTGCAACCACCAGCAATGATGTGGCATTTTGCAGACATGATCTCTGTAGCTGGACTCCTACCTATATGAATCTGGTCTTTCTTTGGTTAGGGTAGGTTCTTACTTGTTGTTGACAAGTTTGGAGAAGAGATCAAGCCACATTTAAGACCAAGAGAAGCAAGAGAGGCTGCAGAAACCTCTGTGAAAAGTCAAGACATTTTGTGCCAAGTAAAAATAAATTTGGGTTTGGTGAGGCACATGTTACTTACCATATTCAGATTAGGACAGTTGTCTCTTAACATGATTAATATGTCCTTCAGGTTTACATCTGGCAGGTGTCAGAGCCTCAGGTACTGCTCTGTACCTGGGACCAAGGAACTCCAGGAGCAGTGCTGTCCCACAGCAAGTCCCTTCAGTGTAATCTGGCAGACATGGCGTTGTCTCTTGTGTGGGAAAGAAAATGTTGGAGACACATGGGTTTTGATGGCTTATGAGACTCTGTTATAATTCCTAGTGATGAGACAAGTAAATCCTTCCTCACTATGCAGAGGAATTCAGAAGAGAAATAAACCCTTTACTGAGAACACATGGTCCATTAGGATCACTTTGAAAGACAGTGATGGAAATAACTGCAAAGCCAATTGCTGCTCCTAAGTGCCTTCTGGAGAGATGACTGAGCACTGAAAATCAACAAAAATGCTTCATCTTGCAGAAAGACTCAGAGGGAGTTACACAAGTGATTGGTGTGTAATGCTACCGAATAGACTTTGTCAGTCTTTGACTGATTTACATCAGCAGAATCAATTTTAATCTTGCTTCGAATTTTGTGGTTTAAGTGTTTGCTTACAAAAGTTGTTTCATGTTGATTGATAGCTATAAAGTTATACTGGCTTCAAGTTAAATACTGCTTTTATAATAACTATCAATTTTTGGTAAACATAATTTTATCCAGAATCATTATATACTATGTATTAATTGCAGTAATTTCTGGTAAGTATAAAGCTATAGAGAAACACCATATATTTAATTAGGCAAATATTTATTAGAATTTTGAAGTTTCATAGTTTAATTGTGTTAAAAATGAGAAATGGAATATTTAATTTTCAGATTATTGGTGGTTTATTTGATGACTACTTACATTTGAGTTGATGTTGGAGATCAGCTTACTTGGAGATCAACACATTAATTTTTGTGCAGTGTATATATACCCAAAGGTAAAAAACTATTTGTCTAGAGAGAGTGTGTTTTCATGCTTGCCCAACAGGTACAGGAGTTATAAATTGCAGAGTGCATGATACTCACACCCAGCTTGGTGTAGAGTTACTCCTTTAAAACCAAAAGACAGTTTCTGTCTGTGTCAGCTGATTAATCAGCCTGGGATTCATTCCTGTGATGGCGGCACTCCTTCCTATGGCTCATGTGGGTCAGTGTTGTCCCCACCCCTGCCATTATACAGCAACTTTATTTTAGGCTGGACTCAAGAGGGTTGCGGGCTCAGTACTGTAATTCCTAGGAACATAAGCCTGCCTGAGTGAGCTGTTTGGGATGAAACCTTGTGTTCTCACTGCAGCTTGATCTGGAGGCTCTCTGGGGCAGGCAGCCTATAAAACAGTCCTAGCTCTTCCATTTTCCCTTCCATGAAGAAGGCAGGTGATGTCTCCTGGAGTCTCTGCTGAAAAGGATGACAAGATGAAGATGTGGCCCTAGCCTGTGTACCAAGTGGTGGAGGGGTATTAGCACTGGCACAGGAAGTCTCTGTGGATAAACATATGTGCTGTCTCATGTGCAAAAGGATATTGTACACTGAACACCTCTAGTGATTTAAGAAGACATCTCAAAAACTTTTCTACATCTGTATGTTTTTGTCAGGTAAAGTTGAGCACTTCAAAAATCTATCATTTTGATAGATCTGAGATCTGATCTACTTTATGCTTGGACAGCAAATACCACAAGTCCTGAATAGTTCTCCTTGATCTGTGGAATTTTGTTGTGATTGATGGGACTACAGGATGGTACTTAATTATTCCTACCACAATATTATGTAGCTCTCCAGCACTTGCCCTTGTACTGTTCTTCTTCGAGTGGAGAATAGCAGACTGAAAATAAGGGAAAGAGGAAAAGTGTTTGTTACACTAACACCTGTATTGTCTGCTATTTTACATTCTGGTTGAATCTCTCTACACTGTATCTTGAGAGTTTTTTGGTGAGTTTTTGTTTGTTTCTTTGGTTTTTGTTTGTTGGTTTGGGTTTTTTTAATTCTGCATCAGTCTTGTAATTTGTTCTAATCTAGGAAATTAATTTCAATATTTATCAGAGATTTGGTGTTAGTCTGTAGCACAATACAATTTAAGCGATAAAGGCTGAACACTATCAGTTTCATAAATGCTTCTGACCTACTCACCCCTCCCCTCCCTGAATGAACTTCAGTATCACATTCATGAACCTAGTCTTTAAACTTGAGATAGATGCTTCAGATCCTATTCTTTTGTAGAGAGGAGGAAATGCTTCCACACTGCAGAATTTCTTACGTACACAGATGATCAGGACTATTAAGAGGAATCTGATAAGATTTTCTAGAACAGAATTCTCTATGCTAGTCTAGTTTTTGAGAAATTGTGTACAAAAATATTATGGTTATATATTCATAGAAAATATACTTTATAGCATACATATACACAGAGGGAATTACTTTTCTCTCTGTAGTTAAAAAAAAAGTCACATTTTCTATTTGCAGAAGTAATGCTCTTTAAAATTTGCCTGTACTTTGGAATAATATGATACATTACATCCTTTCTGCACTATAATATACAGACTATTAAATATTACTCCACAAATTCAATGACTTTTAGTGTTATATTGCTTTAATTGTGTGAGGCTTAACTTAAATTCTTATTGACGTGCAGTGAATTAAAATAAATCTTTATTTCAAAATGCGTTACCAGAATCCCATCCCATCTCTCTCTCAGGAAGCACAGGTTTGAGCAAACTCAGCTACATCTATTCATAACATATAAATGCATTTACTGACATCTTGATATCTGTTAATGGATATTTTAATATTGGAGAGTGCTGATTCATTTTGTGCCCAGTTCAGTGTTTTTCTTTTCTGTGGATTGTCTGATGAGCTTCATCTTTTTTTTTTTCCGAATGAAAATCTGTATCTCTCCAAGAACATCAGCACATCTCTCTTGATAAGGGTCAACTTGTGGAATGTTTGGTACCTTATGCAATCCAGCTAAAATGGCCTTGTATGAGAAAATAAAGCCATGCTATTTTTTTAAAATGCTGTCATTTCCCTCTTGTGATGTCACCAATAATTACTGGATAACAGCCATTATATGATTGTTGTTGTAGATATTGTTTAAGGCTGATAATTTCAGATTATAATGTTACAATTCTGAAATGATTCTTTACTCTCAAATCATAAACCAAAGCTAAATTGCCCACTTGCATGGAAAAGCTGTAGAAAGTACTTCAGGAGAGGAAATCTACAAAGTGTTTTTCAGGACTCATAAATGATTTCTGCTATGTCAAGGAAAACAACAAGATAGAATCATATAATCATAGAATGGCTTGGGTTGAAAGGGACCTAAAAGATCACCTACTTCCAATGCCCCTGCCATGGGCAGAGACACATTTCACTAGACCAGGTTGCTCAAAGCTCCATCCAATCTGCCCTTGAACACTTCCAGGGATGGTGCATCCACAGTTTTTCTGGGCAACCTGTCCCAGTGCCCCACCACCCTCACAGTAAAGGACTTTTTCTAGTATATAATCTAAACTTAATATCTTTCTGTTTAAACTGATTCTGCCTTGACGTGTTTGTAGAAAGTCTCTCTCCATCTTTCTTGAATGTTACCTTGAGGTACTCAAAGGCTGAAATAAGGTCATCCCAAAGCCTTCTCTTCTCCAGGATGAACAATCTCAGTTCTCTCAGTCTTTTATGGCT
>WBMV01003511.1:19390-35964 GCA_013396655.1 Campylorhamphus procurvoides | reverse complement strand
GGAATGAAATGGAAGGGACACCTTTCGGATTAATTTACTCTGCATGTTTTGAAGCAGTGGTGCTGGGAAAAGAGCTCACATGGCATTCCTGAGGCCATGAGTTCATCCTAGCACCGGTCTTTTCTATCTGTTACTTATCAACACGTGTTGTACTCTTTTATACTTTTTATACTTTATATACTCTTTTATACTCCTTTATATTCTGTACTCCAAAACCCTATAAGTAAAAGAACTCTTCTCTGCTTTACCTACATAAAGTTGTCTTGGAAAGTTTTTTCCCCCTTCCTTAAGGCAACACTAAGCAGATGATTTCATGATTTCAGCTGGCATAACTTTTTAGTTGCACATGACCCGCATGTATTTTGTGTTACTTACCTACCCCATTTTCTTTTTTTCACGATAATGTGTGCACTTTGACCGCAGAGTCATAATCTTGGGGGATCTCTCTGGTAATCACAAGGAGCAGTATGAATAATGGTGCCAGAAAATCAGCTCTGAAGTAAGTAGGAAGAGGAGAAAAATAGGTCACAGAGTAATTCTGTGAGGACCAAAAAGTAAAAAATTGCAGAACCAACTGTAAAGAAACTGGGGCAATGACAGGGAAAAATGTAATGCATGACGGATCATGTAAAAGAGTATTAGTTTCTAATCTCTTTCTAACACCTTACTCACTGCAGAAGTGTTAACAGAAGAAGAAGACAAGAAGCATTTTTCTTAATTTTCATTGCTTTACATATTAGTTTTTCAGCCACAGGTTGTGCCTTCTCTGTCTGTTTCTTTCATTCACTCATGTCTTGTTTTCTGTCTCATTTTATTATCTTTGTGTCACCTTTTGATAGGCACTAAACATAAGCAACTTGCATCAGTCTCATTGTATTTGTCTAGTACTCAGCAAGGAACTGATCTGAAGTTCATTGACATTACCATCAAGTTAGGCAAGGGGCTGGATCCTACCCAGTGCTCAGCATCTTTCGGAGCCTGTGATCCACTGTTTTAATAAAGTGCTGTAGCTGTGTTAACAGCTGTGCACAGGAGACCTGTCTATATCCATGTCTTATTTAAACATTATCAAAAATATCTTTTTATAGCTCTCTATACATCTTTCATTCATGTGGTGCTGTGGGATTTGCTGGACTATTGATTAGTGGATCTAATCCTCTAAGAGTCTCCTAAAGCATTAATGAAGAAAGGTGTCATAAAAGTCATGACTGTTAGTGCACAGTCTATATTAGAGTTGCTAGTGACATGGGCAAAATGCTATAAGATATAAAATCTTGTAAAAAGAGAGTAAGGAATTTACATTTAATGCATATAGACTGGTCTTACAGTCTCTGATAGGAATGGAATATGGATATCTGTGTCAGCATGCATAACAGGGAAATCAAATTCTGTAATTCTATAATTTTGTATTTTCCAAAGTGGCATGAATTTTGGACCAACTCTCCTCATGGGCATTCATCTGTTAACATTTTATTGAAAAAAAAGTTATATTAGAGCCTGTCTTGCACAACAGACTCTCACCAAGATGAGCGTGTGGTCATGCTTCATGAGAGGACCCAGTGCTGGAAATTCTGGAGAGATATGCCATCTCTGAGGTATTCAGGACTGCAGTGCTGCCAATATTTATTTGCTATTTGAGGATGGCAGTAGCAACTATGGCAATAGGTTTGTAACTTTTCTGTGTATAAATGTTTTTCTGAGACCCAAAAAGACCAGAAAAATGCTGCTGAATATACCTGACAAATTGAAAATGAAAGTGAAATTTTAACTGGAAAACCTTTTGGAGGGTATTGCTAGTTAAAACAAAAGTTTTGTAAGAATGGGGAAAAGTCTGGGGCTTATTAGTTTGGTTGGAAATACATTTAGAGACAGAAAATCAGATAAAACAATTTTGTACCATACCACTCCTCTTAAACTTCACTTTGAATTGCAAGCACTAGAGCAAATTTTTTACACTGCTTGCATTTCAAATACACTATCAGATCCATGAAGAAACTTGCAGGGACTAAATATTTCTGTAGCATTGAGTTGTGCAAAAATTATGTATCGGATTTTCTTAGGGAAAAATTATAGAAAGAACCCTGAATATTTGTTATGCGAGTATTGAAAGTAAATTACATGAGATTTTTTTATAGTTATCAATAAGAAACATTCCAACACCAAAGACACAAAACACTTTGTCTCATACACATAGGCAAATTTTAATTTTAAAAAGAGAATATAATCCCATTCATTTTTTTTTAAATCAAATTCCTTTAGAAATTAAAGGAATATGTTCAAAATACAATAATGCACACAATTTTAGTAAGGTCTACAGATATATGTAGTTAAACAATAATCTTTGTATCTGATAACTGTTGTCTTTTATTATTCAGTGTCTATATCAAGGGGATGCTTCAGGACCCTTTCAGCTGCTTTTCAGTAACGTTCTGCTTTGAGTGCTGAAGAGACATTGATCACATATTCATTAACCAAATAGAAAAAGAGGAAAACATCCTAGTCCCACAACTTGGCTAAGTAAAGATAAAGGCAAGTTTAACAGCTTCCTGACCTATCATATTAATAGATATTCCTCGGCATTTATTCTGTTTATGTAAGTCCTTTCTTTTATGCAGCATTTGTGTTTTGGTTACTTCTGATTATGGGTATTTCATTTTGGTTTAATCCATCCCAGCTGAATAAGGGTTGCAAATAACAGACCTGATGTCACAAAAACACTAGAAGCAAGCAGGCTGTGAGAGCTTGCTCAGCAGAGCCACTGGATTCAACTCACTCAGACACAACATAAATATCATAGAGGAGCAGCTACACACACCCATGTGGTTGTAAGATGGCTCACGGGGTTTGTGTAAGCATGTTGAAAGGTTTTGTGCCTTTAGCAAATCATAAATTAAAAGCAGCAGCAAGAAAGGCTGTACTGTAGCCCTTACACTTGCCCTTTTCTGCAGTCTCAGCTCAGTTTAAATGTGGACTGTATCTCCCCAACTGCTTTCACCAGCTACAGACATATTTCAGACAGTATGGGATTGAAATTTCCTGGCTTTTCCTTTCTTGCACAGCCCTGCTATTTGCCCTTACCAAATGTTAGACAAAGAGGGAGAAAGGCAGAGGAGGATAGGAGGGAGGAAAAGCCTGGCTCTTGTCAGCTCTTGCTTCCACTCCCACATCACGGTATAGGGGCATTGAAGTGAAGGTGCTGGGCAGAGGGCATACTGTTCCCTTGTGAAGGAGCAGTAAAGTTCAACATTTCTAGGGAACAGAGAGGCTCAGACATGGGCAAGGTTTGTTAATCCTTCTCTGACCAGCCCTGAACCCCCTTCTGGCCATTCCCAGAATCCCTACAGCCTCTCAAGTAATCTGCAATTACCCTGTCTTGACTCTTCTGCAGAGCCTGCTCAGAGCCTGCACCTTGCCTTCACTTTCAACAACCTGTGATGTATGGACGCTTGCAGCAATCTGACAGAGAAAGCAGTAGGTATAAAAACAACTAAAGGGCAGACAAAATGCCTGTTTTCACAATAACTGAGAAAGCAGATTTGAAAGGATTTGTTTAGAATTACTGGCCTATGCTTTAAACACTTATTGTCACACCAGGAATTAAATGCTGGATGTGAGCGTGAACTTAATAATTTCCTGATATATGGAAAGATGAGATGTGTCGTTAGCTGCAGAAACTGGAAATGGTTGAAATATTGTAAATGTCCCGTAAAAAATGGGCATGGGGACAAACATCCCTTATTATCTTGATTTTATCAGATAGATGGTCTAAACACCTTTTTTTTTTTTTCCCCTCATAGCAGACAATTTGTAAGAAGTATGTATCAACAAACCTTATTCTATGACAGGAATACCCTGCCTATTTCTCAAGATTTTCTATTCTGTGAGATGAGTTACATCAAAATCACAATACCATTACAGGAGCAGGCTACAAAGTCGGGTCGAACAGAGTACAAAATGACTACAATATTGGATCTGTCTTGAATTAAGCCACAGATTCCCAGCATGATTTTTGGCAAGAAAGAGACTTTTATCAATGTCAGAAACCAAGCTGTTCCATAAATATGATGATATGATGATACCACACAGTAAAATCTAGGATGAGAAAAAAAATAATGTAGAAAAAATGAGATGAAGTCAAGAAATTATGCTTCCAAAGGTTTCAAAAAACATCTGGCTTCTTTATTATTTCATTTGGAGATTCCTGGCCATCTCAGCTGAAATCTTCTGCCTGCCATTGATGTGAAGGAGGACTGCAGTTGCTGAGGGCCATTCCATCTCTCAGCCTGAAAGCTTCTTCAGGAAGCAATGTCCAGACACCACATGCACAAGAATGGAGAATTTATCCTGCAAAATTTAAACACCACAGGGAACTTTTTCCATGGCACTAGATCTGTGGGGCAGGCTAGGCTGCTAGCGGGCAAAGATTTGAATGTAGTTGAAGATTTGTGGTTTGTGTTCCCTAAACATGTTGTTATTGTTTAGTAAATAACTGATATCTTCATGTAGACAGGGTGAGGTTCCTCCCTCCGCACTTTTCTGAAATTGCCATAGGGATGCATTTACCTGCCTGATCAGGTGCTGTAGCTCCTCCTGTTGCTATGGTGATGCAGGCTACAGTGATTTTCAAATCGGTGGGGAGATTATCCAAGAAGTCAAAGCAAAACAATCTTTAAGATAGCTCTAGAGGTTAAGATAAGATCTGAAGAGTGGCAGGGGACTAGACGAATGCAAATTGTTCAGTTTCTGGACAGAGCTTTAGCAGCAGAGATATAAATAGGAGGAACAGTCCTGAAGTGCTGTGTACATGCAGTACAGCTGAACTGTTAAAGCTCAATGGTGGGCTGATAAGTCTAATGACACAAGCCTATGTTTGCAGGGTCACTTGAAAATACATCCCAGACTTCTGCTTGTTCTAGCTACATCACGACTCCAGGCTGGAGGGACAAATGCATTCCTGCTATTCCTCTTTGCCCTGGTTCAAGTAGGAAAGAAACATGGTTATGTTAGAAAAAACCACAGTTCTTAAAATTATTAGAGATGCTTCTGCCCGAATTAAGATGCAAATAAGACCATATACTGAACTCAGTAGAACAAATTTTTATTTAACAGTAAATGTGAGGTAGAGATAGAAAGAAACAGGAAAAAAGAGAGCTGAGAGAAAAGAGAGAGGGTCACAAAGAGACAGCTTAAGTATAAAAAATGTCATGGCTCCATAGATTCTGAATGCAGCTCATTGGTCCTATTCTTGTGGTCTTCTTGATGTAGAGAGTCCCCATCTTTTCAAAGTGATGGTTGCAGCCTGGATCCACCAAGGGCAGTCCAGGGTGGTGAGGGAAGAAGTCCATGGAGGTGAGGGTAGTTCTAGGGGAGTTTTTGTTATGCTTAGGCTAGGTAGAAATACCCTCAGGACCTCCCCTGAGTTGGGGAGTTTTACAATGGATGATGTATGTCAATAATGGATCATGGGATGTGTGATAATACTGGATCACTGGATGTTTCATGAGTCTTTGACACCTTCTAAGACACTACAGACTGTCTGCTACATCAGTGCAGTTGAGTTCACTATTGACCATTATGGCCCATTAGCAAAGATGAATACCTTGAGCCCTGTATGAATTGTTCCAGTTGTTCCTCAGGGGAGAGTTATCACAGCTGAGTCATTTGTGTAAGGAAGAAGAAACACTACCTTGCCTCACAGGATTTGCCTCTTTCCTTCTCTTGTTTGACACCCAGTTTGTAGCATGGGGTAGCAGGTGTGCACACCCTCAGGACCCGGGCAGTTACTTTGCATATTGTCACCTTANATAGAAAGAAACAGGAAAAAAGAGAGCTGAGAGAAAAGAGAGAGGGTCACAAAGAGACAGCTTAAGTATAAAAAATGTCATGGCTCCATAGATTCTGAATGCAGCTCATTGGTCCTATTCTTGTGGTCTTCTTGATGTAGAGAGTCCCCATCTTTTCAAAGTGATGGTTGCAGCCTGGATCCACCAAGGGCAGTCCAGGGTGGTGAGGGAAGAAGTCCATGGAGGTGAGGGTAGTTCTAGGGGAGTTTTTGTTATGCTTAGGCTAGGTAGAAATACCCTCAGGACCTCCCCTGAGTTGGGGAGTTTTACAATGGATGATGTATGTCAATAATGGATCATGGGATGTGTGATAATACTGGATCACTGGATGTTTCATGAGTCTTTGACACCTTCTAAGACACTACAGACTGTCTGCTACATCAGTGCAGTTGAGTTCACTATTGACCATTATGGCCCATTAGCAAAGATGAATACCTTGAGCCCTGTATGAATTGTTCCAGTTGTTCCTCAGGGGAGAGTTATCACAGCTGAGTCATTTGTGTAAGGAAGAAGAAACACTACCTTGCCTCACAGGATTTGCCTCTTTCCTTCTCTTGTTTGACACCCAGTTTGTAGCATGGGGTAGCAGGTGTGCACACCCTCAGGACCCGGGCAGTTACTTTGCATATTGTCACCTTACACCTTGGTTGTCTGAGCCATTAGCATTTCAGTCTCTCATACTTATGGATACATTCTTCTCCTGGGATAATTGGACAATAGTACCTCATTTATCTTATCTCAAGTTCCTGTCACAGTCCAAATTAATAGGTATATTTGGGGGGCTGTGGGCTTCACTGAGAAGTTGCTTCTTTTCACAATTTCCTAAAGTGGACAAAAGTCTTTCAGTGATTTTAACAATATTTAAGACAATTTCTGTGTCTCACGCATTTCCAAAAGAAATGTTGAACATCTTTGTCAGTGATGGACAGTGGGATGGGTGCACCCTCTGCAGGTTCCNGAGTCTTTGACACCTTCTAAGACACTACAGACTGTCTGCTACATCAGTGCAGTTGAGTTCACTATTGACCATTATGGCCCATTAGCAAAGATGAATACCTTGAGCCCTGTATGAATTGTTCCAGTTGTTCCTCAGGGGAGAGTTATCACAGCTGAGTCATTTGTGTAAGGAAGAAGAAACACTACCTTGCCTCACAGGATTTGCCTCTTTCCTTCTCTTGTTTGACACCCAGTTTGTAGCATGGGGTAGCAGGTGTGCACACCCTCAGGACCCGGGCAGTTACTTTGCATATTGTCACCTTACACCTTGGTTGTCTGAGCCATTAGCATTTCAGTCTCTCATACTTATGGATACATTCTTCTCCTGGGATAATTGGACAATAGTACCTCATTTATCTTATCTCAAGTTCCTGTCACAGTCCAAATTAATAGGTATATTTGGGGGGCTGTGGGCTTCACTGAGAAGTTGCTTCTTTTCACAATTTCNCTCCAACATAAGAAGGACATAGAATTGTTGGAACAAGTCTAGAGGAGAGACACTATGTTGATAAGAGGCCAGAGCACCACCTCTACAAGGAAAACAGGCTGAGAAAGTTGGGGCTTATCAGCTTGGAGAAGAGAAGATTATGTAGAGACCTCATATCAACAACCTTCCAGAATTGGAGGGGGGCCTACAATGAAGCTGAAAAGGGGCTCTTCACTAGGAACTGTAGCAATAGACAAGGAGTAATGGATGAAAATTGAAAGAGGGGAAATTTAGGTTAGATATGAGGAAGAATTTTTTTTACTCTGAGGCTGATGAGATGCAGGAATAGGTAGCCCAGGTAGACTGCGGATGCTTCAACCCTGGTGGTGTTCAGGAATAGGTAGCCCAGGTAGATTGTGGATGCTTCAACTCCGGTGGTGTTCAAGACCAAATTGTATAAGACCTTAAGCAACCTGGTCTAGTGGGAGGTACGTCCCTGCCTATGGCAGAGGGGTTTAGAACTAGATGATCTTTAAGGCCCATTCTAACGCTTTAACAATCTCTGATTCTATGTGTAGCACCACTTTGTCTCATGGGCAGACCAGAGCCCAGACAGTGGAGGCAGAGTGACCTGCTGTACCCAAGCAAGGTGAGAAAAGTTGTTAAAAATAATGAATCCTGAAAACATGGCGTCACTAATTAGACCTACCATGTAAAAATGAGCAGGTCCTAATGTTTAACTTTGCAGCAGCTTGTGACTTTTTTTTAGCTATATTTTAATTTTATGCAGTCTTCTCTCCTATCTTCCCCCTCCCACCCTCCTGCTTTAATCTGCTTCCTCCTCTTTGCAAGTGAGGGTGTCCTAGTGCTGGCTAACACACTCTGCCAATATGAGACACTGGATTAATTATTGGCTCAGAACAATTCAAGTGTGTGTGTGCAGAGGGAAGGGACAGTTTGAATTTCATGAAGGTGAGGTGATGCCCTGACCTACACCTCAGCCCCTTTGGAGTCTCCTTGGGCAGCCTCGGGGCAGCTCTCAGTCAAAAACATTCTGGGTGCACTACACTTCACCACACCCTATGGAGCCCCTAACACAGGCTCAGAGGGGCTGGCGCACTGGGAGCACTGACCCTCATGCTGCCCCAGAGCCCCAGAATGGCCAGTGGGGTGGAAGTCACACCTGGGGTGGGGTCCAAGCAAATAAAAATAGCAACGTGCTCTCCATGCTGCTTGGACTCTGCCATCTGGACCTGTGGAAGCTGAGCTTGCCCAGAACTCTGAGTACTAACTATACTTCTCGATTTTTGCCTCTCTTTCTTTACTTCTTCTCCTGATCCCCTTTCTCAATATTTTGGGTAACTCAAAGCTGGATGAGTTGGATTTTGCTGAGTTGTATGGGTTAGCATGTGCTATGTCAAGGCTTTGTGGAATGCTTTATTTTGGTTGAATATTGCTGTTTAAACTTTTGCCAAGTTCCCTTCTTTTCTGAAATGTACCAGTAAAAGTGCCTCCTAAGAAAACATGTGGAGTGTTTCCCACTTTTGCTCTCTCTTAAGGTATTAAAAGAATTGAAAGCTCTTTTAATAAATTCAGCAGGCAAATTTTTGGAGGTTATTGCCATATAGTCTAGGGAATACTCTAGGCATTTTAGTTTTTGTGACTCTTTAGAGCAACTAGTGAAGGATGATAATGCTCTTAATTATAGAATGAGGGGGAAAACTATCAACCAGAAATTATGTCCGAAAGTTTAAATCTTTTGGTTGTATGAAGTGATTCCAAATATTCATTCATAAAGGGGAGGAGTCCAGCACATCAACATTTTTTCACCTTTAGTGAGCTGTTCTCTAGAGCATGGCACAGAGTGAGGCACTGGTTAATCTCAGGTGAGTAATACACAAACCACATAGCTACACTAATTTAGGGACTGTCTGTAGATGAGTAAAATACTTATGGTTTGGTCAGAAACACTGTGGCCATACATAAGATGAGAACTTGCACAGCATGCAAGTTAATAACCTCCCTGTGAGAGGCAGAGTAAACTAATTTGGGATAAAGGAATGCTCACGTGGTTATTGAGCTTCCAATTGACTTCAAGTGCAGATGTGTGCTACAAAAGACAACAGATCTAGCTCATGTTACCCATGCTGCATGTATAACTGTTTCCATTCCTATGAATCTGTTTCTGTCAACCTTTAAACTTTTATATCTCTTTGAAAAATGTCTCACTGCAAACTTCAGTTTGAACAAGTAAGCAAAAATATAACATAAATGAAGTTGTACTATGGCAATATCCTTTCATTTTAACAGAAATGTGATATAAAACCTTCTGAGGAGAGGCAGCTGCATCTCTGCAAGGAGTCATGAATAATGTATTTTTTGTTTTGTTTACAGAAACACCTTTGTCAGTTACCACTTCATGAAAGGTAAGAAAACTTGCACTGCAACTACTGCTGTAGATCTTAGCTAGCTGGAGACACTTGGAGCAGAAGAAATTGTCCAATAAATTGAAGGACTTTAAGGGTTCTCAGAGACAAAACATCGCTAACTATAGAAGAGGCACATCCACACACCCTTCAAAGTCTGCATTTTCTTCTCATGTGAGTCTGCACTTTTTTTTGCTGGAATAAGATGAAAAAATGTGATTTTAGTTTCACCACTACAAACTGGACTGCAGAAAGCCAGAATCTTGGAACAGTTGTTGAAATGAACTCTGAGAGTTTATGCACAGAGATTTTGTCTAAAAGAAGCAGGTACTCTTAAAAGAGGAATCCTACAGCCAAAGAAGGTCCTCTCCAGGGTGTGTGGCTTCCCACTGAGGCAGTGACTGAGTGGTTCGCTGCATGGTGTGCAGCCATACTCCAGGAGCTCCCACCTGCACAGCCATGGCAGGCCCTGCCCTGGAGCATGGGCAGCATCCTGGGCTGTGTAACCCGCCCCAAGCACAGCGGCAGCAGCTGCATGGGGGAAGAGACCCCTGTGACAGGGTGAGTGGACCAGGGACTCTTCAGGGAAGTCCCAGAGAAAACAGAGGTAATGCATTAGAGGTCCTGGCATGACTTAGTTTTGCTTTTATTAGTAAATTGTCCTTCAATACATGTATTTGTCATATTCCATTTAGCAGAGGTTGTTTGTGTACATACACATAAAAATATCTCTCTGTGTATATATATATATGTATCTGCCTTCCAGTGTGTATTTTTCCTGCTCATTTTACTCAATTTTTGCATAGATTTTCAAATTTGCTGCTGATGAGTGATTTGATGCTAATTTAACAACTTAAACGCAATTACACCTGAATTAGACCTGCAATCACAGTGGTATACCAGTTATCACTAAGGTTAATTTCTTCTTGTGAAATTAAAATAATGAAATGCAATTTCTTCTCTGTCTCTAGGAGCACTTTTGCTTTGGTGCCTGTTGCTCATCTTTGTCTGCAAACTTTTCAGTCATAACTATGCTAAGACAAAGTCTCTAAGTAGTCAATGTTAATCTGAAAGTGCTTAGGCTGTACCACTTTCTTTGTTCTGATTTGTGATAGTATTGCCAGTCTTCTGCATATCTTTTAAGTTTCAAGCAGCAGGTATTTACACTGGCACATCCTAACACTGACAAAAAAAGAGAAGCTGTATTGAAATACACACAGTAGTTTTCCAATAAGCTTTTCTTACTATAAACAGCACCAGATGCCCTAGAAGAACTTGCAGAACATTAAACATAAATACTGGTGTAGCAGTTTGCTTTTTAGAAAAGTTGCTTTCCAAACTGAAGCAGTTATCTGACACAGATTTTTTTTTCTTTGTCGGCTATAGTTGCACATATTATTAGACATTCTGGAACCATGTAACTTTTCCAATCCTACTGCTCCTTTGCACTGATAATATATGAAGGTTGTGTAGTGCACAGATCCATGTTTTCATCAAGTTTTGAATCTTAATTCACAAAAACATCCATACACCCTGCTCCATTCAAACCTACTGTAGCTACACTGGACACTGGATTAAGACACTGGATTAAGCTTTTGGCATGTAAATACATCTCTTTCCTGTTCACTTTCTCAGGACAGAAGCATGTGCTTAGATGATTTTTTAATCAGAAATGTAGTTATGCAGTCATGCTTGGCTGAAACTCATGTTTCTACTGGCCACAATGGATGCAGGTGGATCAAAACACTAAGCTTTGAAGAATTGATTGTATATAATGTTCCTTTCTGCATATCTCTTCTTAGGTACTATACTATTAGCAAGATTTGTACATCATTAGTGCTGCTAATTTGAAAATTTCACCTCCTGTTGTAGCCATTTCATTTTAGACTCACAGGCTGCCTGCCAGTGATCAAGCTGTGACTTCGGTGACCCATTAGAGCATTGATTTATATGCTCACGTCTCTCTTATTACCTTGTTTTGATTTTGATCTGTTCCAAATTATTCCTGAGGATATCTCAGCTTTCAGATGACCCAGGAACTGAGAACTGACTTTCTTTTCTGCTTTCTTGTCCCTCCTGCTGGCTCAGTTGGCTCAGGCACAAAGGCAATGCAGAGGAGCCAGCCAGGACTGAAGCACATGTATTTGGCTTATTGTGTAAATATCTGAACAGGTAAAATCAGGCAAGAATCATGAACATATGAAAATGCAAGAATCAAAGGAGTAAACGAAAACAGAAGGGGTAAAATTAACAGAAAAGCAGCTGTCTTTAGGTTTCAACACTGAGATGGAGCATGTTCATGCAAGCCTGAAAAGCAGGAATTCAAACTAATATTTTCAAACCAGATAGAAACTCTCATAGGAAAATTTGAAGATCATAGTGACACCATCCTGCTTCCTGGAGGGACAGAGTGATCTTTCTGCAGCATTGTAGACCCCCTGACGGTGTACTGAAAGCTTTGATTAAGATGTGGGGTGCAGCAATGAAGAGAAGCTTCTTGGTGGCAATAACCCAGTGCAGCAATAAGACTGAAAAAGATATTTAAAACAAAAGATAAATCTGCTTTAAAATGGTGGTGACTTTAGTTCAAGATGTGGTCAGGATCTCATGCTTTACTCTTTTCCTTGTTTATTTACCTTAATGCATGTCAGAAATATGCAACGTGGTTTAAAAGTAGCTACTTCAAAAGAAACTGTTTTCTTGTTTCAGTTTTTGTATTTTTAGTATTCTGGCAGATCTCTGCCTTCACAGAGAGATACATTCCTCATCCATGCGGCATCCATGAGTATTTTTCACTTTTGAAGAATAGACAGACTTCATGCATTCCCTTTCTTTTTGTGCTTTATGACAGTCTGGGACAATGCTGAAAAGGGAAAGACAAAAAAGCAGAGGAATATAATTTAAAATAACTTCCCCATGAAATTTGATTAATCTTGTGTTGAATCAGACTCTTAACAACTGACCTGCCAGCCTCACCTCTGTGCCTGGGATGATCATGGCAGGGATCCTCCTAGAAGCTGTACTAAGGTATACAGAGGACATGGAGATGATTTGAGGCTGCCAGCATGGCTTCACCAAGGGCGAGTCCTGCCTGGCCAACATAGTGGCCTTCTGCAACAGAGCAGCATTCAGTGGGCAAGAGAAGGGCTAGACGTGTAATTTATCTGGACTTCTGTAAAGCCTTTGGCATGATCCCCACAACCTCTTTCTCTCTAAATAGGAGAAAGGTGCATTCAATGGACTGTTTGGTAGACGGGAAAGTGGTTGAATGGTTGTGGGTAACAATTCAGAGTCCTGATGGACGTCAGTGACAAGTAGTGTCCCTCAGGGGGCAACATTGGAACCAGTGTTAATGTCTACATTCAAGACACATATAATAAAGTGCACCCTTACCAAATTTGCAGGTGACCTCAAGCTGAGTGGTGCAGTTGGCACACCTGAAGGACAGGATGCCATCCAGAGGGACCTGGACAAACTTGAGAAATGGGCCCATGGGAATACCATGCAAGGGAAAAGTCTTGGGTTGTAGTTATCAATACTGTCTGGGGGTTATCATATTGAGATCATCCCTGACAAGAAGGATTTTNGTGACAAGTAGTGTCCCTCAGGGGGCAACATTGGAACCAGTGTTAATGTCTACATTCAAGACACATATAATAAAGTGCACCCTTACCAAATTTGCAGGTGACCTCAAGCTGAGTGGTGCAGTTGGCACACCTGAAGGACAGGATGCCATCCAGAGGGACCTGGACAAACTTGAGAAATGGGCCCATGGGAATACCATGCAAGGGAAAAGTCTTGGGTTGTAGTTATCAATACTGTCTGGGGGTTATCATATTGAGATCATCCCTGACAAGAAGGATTTTGAGGTGCTAGTGGATGAGAGGCTGGACATAAGCTGGCAATGTGAGCTTTGGGCCCAGAAAGCCAGTTGCATCTTGGTCTACATCAGAAGACAAAAATTAGAAAAGATGACTCTGCCCCTCTGCTCTTCTTTGGTGAGATCCTACCTGGTCACTGCACCAGCTCTGAGGTCCTCAGCAGAGGAAAGACATGGACCAGGGATAGAGAACTTCTCCTAAGGGAAAAGGCTGAGAGAATTTGTTTTGTTCAGACTGGGGAAGAGCAGACTTCAGAGAGACCTAATAACAGCCATCCAGTNGAGAGGCTGGACATAAGCTGGCAATGTGAGCTTTGGGCCCAGAAAGCCAGTTGCATCTTGGTCTACATCAGAAGACAAAAATTAGAAAAGATGACTCTGCCCCTCTGCTCTTCTTTGGTGAGATCCTACCTGGTCACTGCACCAGCTCTGAGGTCCTCAGCAGAGGAAAGACATGGACCAGGGATAGAGAACTTCTCCTAAGGGAAAAGGCTGAGAGAATTTGTTTTGTTCAGACTGGGGAAGAGCAGACTTCAGAGAGACCTAATAACAGCCATCCAGTACCTGAAGGAAACCTACAAGAAAGGAGGGAAGAGGCTATTTACAAGAGCATGTAGTGACGGGTCAAGGGAAAATGGGTTTAAACTGAAAGAGACTAGGTTTAGATTAGGCATTAGGAAAAAAATCCTATACTGTGAGTGTGGTGAGGCATTGGAACAGGTTATTCAGACAAGTTGTGTTGTGGATGCCCAGTCCCTGGAAATGTTCAAGGCCATATTAGATGGAGTGTTGGGCAATCTGATCTAGTGGAAGGTGTCTCTGCCCACAGTAGGGAGGTTAGACCCAGATGATCCTGAAGGTCCCTTCCAATCCATTCTATGATCCTATGATTCTGTGTCTTGCACAGGGTTTGTTTTTAAACAGTTTAACAGTCATTCACTGGATTTTTTTTTTAAATTAGTTAATTGCTAATAATATACTAGCATCCAGTAAAATAACATTCTACAGAAAGAGAGGGGGCATCGTTTTATTTTCTACCTCTTCAGGTAAGCACCATGGCAGAACTCGGAGACACAGAAACTGCAAACCTATTCCATCCCAAAACAGAGGCCAGGTTACTGTCATTTTTCCTCTTATTAAAAATGATTTTCTGAAATCCTGAACAATGTGGAGCAAATGCATTGTTATTACTCTGAAATGTTGCAATGCTGTTTTTCCTGATATGGCACGTTCCAGTCTTATTGCCTCCCTGCTTTGTAAAATTGAGAAGGTAATAATGCAAGCACTCAGAAACCCCAAAGGATACAAATGTCATTTTCCTCCTAGCTTTCTAGATTGGAAGAACAATTTACTTTTTGCTTATTAGGCAGGGAAACATGTCTCCCCCGACTCCACCCCAGCATAATTTGTACTTGCAAATAAAGTCAGTTTTGTGTTTTGCCCCCAGATTGCCAGTTATGAGAAATACAGTCATCAAAATAATTATTTTCAAATCCCTTTTTTATAATCTTAGCCTACAGCAAAGCTATTTTTTAAAGGAAAAGAGACATCCTGCCATGAGACAGGACACATCCCATGGGCTATTCAATCACACTGTTTGAGTATTATGATGATAGGAAGGAAGAACCATCACTGATCTGCAAAGGGCAGAGAGTACACTGAGTATCCACTGAGTCTGAAGCAATTTGTTTCCACACAGAAGAGTGCTGTGGTTTAATGCCAGACAGCAATCAAACTCCGGGCAGCCACTCACTCACTCCCCAACCAGTGCAATTGGGGAGAGAATCAGAAGGGTAAAAGCTACAAAACTTCTAGGTTGAGATAAAGACAGTGTAATAGGGAAAGCAAAAGCCACACACATAAACAAAACAAGGAATTAATTCACTGCTTCCCATGGGCTGGCCAGTGCCATCTCAAGGAGACCACAGCCCTATCACACATAGTGGTGACTTGGGAAGACAAACACCATCAGTCCAAATGTCCCCCTTCTTCATACCCAAATTTATATACTGAACATGATACTATTTGGAATATTCCTTTGGTCAGTTTGGATCACCTGTACCAGTTGTATTTCCTCTACAGCACTTGTTTCCTTGCTCTATGCTCAGATCACCCCAGCCTCTCTGGAATCATAGAGAGTCGTCATCATTGGCCAAAATGGACATTAAGTACATATTTCTCAGAGTCATGCAGGAGGAAACAGATGACAGGTAGGAGAACAATCCTTAATGTGATTAATAGGAGCTCCCTTAATATGATTAATAAGCCTTGTGTCTTCACTGTGCATTTTTATTTTTAAATTCTGAGTAATTTAAAGTCTACTGCTTGGAATAGCATAGCAAATCTCTGTTGATTTTTACTTTTTTCTTATTCTACCTTTATCTTATATACTACAGAAGACAGAAAAAGCTGTACATTTCATCCTTAGACTTCTAAAATGTGCATCAACTTTACAGATAGTTTTAGATTTTTTTTAAAGAAAATTTGATATTTAACGCAAACAATGAATATACAAGGGTAGCTGAAAAAAATATGCTTAGAAAAACTCTCACCTACAAATAGTAATTCCTACTGAAACACAGGAGTAAATTTGTGATATAGTGGTAATCTGTTGAATTAATGGTGACAATGCACAGTGACCTATGCCACTGGTACACACAGCCAAAGGCGTTTTCTGTCTTCCTCTGGTCAATTGCATTGTACCTTGTTCTTCTGCTTAGTACAATACAGAGGACAAGACCAATGTCTCTTGCTACTTCCTAGTTGCTGCACTGCAGAGCTGCAATTGCTCATCAGGGAAGTTTCTTCCTCTGGCAGAAATTCTTGTTTTCATCCTTGTGACCTCCAAACTTTCTAATCTGATGATGCAGACCTGATGGGTGAGAAATGACAAGCCACTCTGCGTGGAGGTTGGAGCAAAATGGCCACTTATTTGAGGGGAGCACGGGCTTATATAGGGTAGGTTGGGGAAGGTGCTAGAAACTGGGCGTGGTTAAGGGAGG
>WBMV01003511.1:0-18948 GCA_013396655.1 Campylorhamphus procurvoides | reverse complement strand
TTTTTTGTCTCCCCCCCCCCCCCACCCCCCAGGTCGGAGTCTCTCTGGATGCCTATTAGTTTCGGGGGTTAGGAGACATGATGGCTCAAAGTATTAGAAATGAGATGTGTACAGAATATGAATAACATTAAGGGTAAAATAAGAAAAAATTCTCTCCAGAAGTGCTACATGTGTGCTATACACACCATTACAACATAAGAATTCCTATGAATTACATAACTTGGGAAGTTTGGCTATGTTGCAGTTGCCTATTTTCCCCTTAGTAATTAACATATTTATTACCTACTGTGTTGCTTAAAGACCTTCTTTTCTTGCTGCTGTTTGGTTATACTGAACTTCTATGTCTATATGACAGCCATCTAAGGCATATGTGTCATTGTTGCATGTTTCTCATTTTTAGCCCAAAATGTTTTTATCTTTAGGATTCTTTTAAATGTATGTTAAGAATAGACAATAAAATAGATGTATTGTATCTTTTGTCATACTATTGTTTTGAACTGCTTCAAAGAGACAAAAATAATTGGAATAAGCGTATAGAAATAATTCTCTGTTTTTCCTAAGAGTCACAGATTTCATCTTATCTGACTAATGATATAATAACATAAACAATTATAATTAAAATTGAATAAAACCTGAAATCAAACCATTATGATTACTAAGGGAAGTCTCTAGTCTGTAGTTGATTCAGTATTATGATTTGTGAAAACTCAAAAGGAAAGAAATGAGATGTGTTAATTGTTGACATAAGTTTTATTCATGAGAGTAGTAACACTACTTTTGTTAGTTTTTTTCTTCAATATGCTTAAGAAATTAAGACATAATATCATAGTGAGATCTTGAATATGGATAGGCTCTTAGACAACCTGACTGGAGCAGTATGTTGTTGGTTGTATTTTCTCATAGAGCAAATCTTAAACTCCTTTAGAAATCCCAAGAAAATCATTATTCTCTGTTTTCACCCAATAGTTAAGGTAGAAAAGACAATGCAGTTATTCAGGTCTGCTTCCTGCTCTGAGTAGGGATATCTTTAATGGTCAGGTTGTTCAATGCTTGGCCCATTCAGACAGTGAGAATCCCTGAGGATGGAGGTTCCACCACTTCCCTTTCCACTTTGGGAGTCATAAAGTTTGGTGTGATGTTTTGCCATTACTTAAGTTATCTCAAACTCCCTTCTCTTGTTTTGGATTGAATCAATCTTTTTGAAAGACAGATTGATGCTTGGCATTTTTGTATCTTTATTGCTGTCTGCACAGTATGAGGATGAATAGCAACTGCACGTCCCAGCCCAACAAAGGATTGTGTCACATTTTTGAACAAGAATTTTTGCATTTATGTTATAGACTGCACCCAAAACACTGATGGGAGAACTGATGTAGATAAACATTGTTTGTATGTCTACTTGTGTATAACTGTATTGAAAAAGCAGGCTTGATTGCTCTAACTGTAAATATTTCAGGTACAGTACAGAAAGCTCTACAGATTGTCTTGCATAACACAAGTTAAGATTAAACTTGACCTCTTGTTTTTCTTTTAGTTCTAAACAACCTGTCCCAGAAAAAAAACTTTGAGTTTATGTGGTGTTAGAAATAGTTGTGTATATTGCAGAGGGGGATACTAATAAGTTCTACAAAGATTCTACATAGATTTGTTGTTCCAAAAATCTGTATTTTTCCAGTCCAGCACTTGGGTCATCGTATTTTACAGAAGCATTTGCATCTCCAGAGTAATTCTTAGAGTGGCAGAACTGAGCTACCCAATGAAGGTCGCTGCTGATAGATGAAAGACACAGCTTTTAACTAATTTTAAGTCTTCACCACACACACATAAAGAAACACATATGCTGGATGATACTTATTTTGATTCCATTGTAAAAACACTGCAATATCCAAGAGCTACATATCCTGTGTATACATTATTTTAATTAATTATTTTTAATATATTTGCAATTTTAAATTTTTGTCTTTTTTTTTCACTTTAAAAAATATGAGTGCAATTTGTATTTCATGAAGCCAGTGAGTATGATAAAAGGAATAGACAGAAAGAACACAGTATTTAAAATACAAGAGTTATCCCTGTGGGTTAAGGGAGATGAATAAACATAAGAAATGAGAAATGGAACGGTCCAGGCCCTCAGCTGATGCAAATTGGTGCTGATACCAGGAGAAACTGTGCGCTTGACACTATATGGGGTCCAGCATTACAGAAGAGTGTGAAATAAAAGGCATAAGCAATTGCTTTTGTAAAAGTAATCTGTAAGCAAAAATCATTGAGATAGGCAAAGCAGAGTTCTATGGCTTAAAAAAGTGACATATTTCTGGTAATGTTTCTTCTTTGTGGGGATTTGCAGAGAGGATACAGAAAACTAAAGGGTTAGGGTTAGGGTTTTATAACAGAAAAATTCTGTTATAAAGCTGATCCCAGCTAACAAACATTCTGCCTTATCTCATTGCCATGCTCTGTCTCTCTTTTCTCTGTCCTTTACCTGTGATGGAAATTGCTGCTTCCCAAATCACAATGTTTCCATTTATTGATAGAATTCTCCTAAGATAAATTTTTAAATATTCTTACAAGTGAGAGTGATGACTTATAGTATCCATGTGCATGCCCTTATTTTTTTGTTATTATTTATATTAATATTCTTTCTATTCCTGGAATGTTTTTCCAGTAATTTAATATTAAGAAGTGGAAATTCCTTTTCATCAAGAATATAATTTGAATCTAATCTTAAAATATGCCTTATCAGATAAGATATGTGAACACGTGTGCTGTAAGAAAAGATATAAATTTTTTATAGCCGTAATAAGTAGGAAGGACCTATGCTATTTCTTTACTGATTCATGTATCATATTTGCTACCTATTTTATCAACATTAACAATTACACTATTTTCTCACATTTTGAAATAGGATGGGATGAAATTTACAAAATGATACTCTAGATTTTTTTGTTAAAAGCTCTGATCTTAGATAATTGATAGAAAACTGACGCTGGGAGTACATTAATTATGTATTCTGTAAAATTCAGTCTGAGAGTAATTTAGACAGCTTTTCATCTAAAGATCACACTCAGCTGATAGCTACTGAGTATGCAGAGTACTAAGCTGATCAATCAGATCTGTGTATTTCACCAAACTCTTCTTCTTCTGAGTGGAGAAAATTCTAGCTTTCGTATCAGTGGAAGATATGTTGGGTCTGATTTAAGATTCGCAAACCTCTTGAGCTGAGGCAAAAAGGGGCATGGGTGGAGTGCTCAATTTTTTCCTGCCTGGAAATAAACACATAAAATCAATTTAATGGACTTGAATTTAAAAACAAACAAAGAAACAAACAAAACAAAAAAAAAACAAATAAAAACCCCCAAACAAAAAAAAATCTCAAATTAACATAAAACACTGTCAAGAATCTCAGAAAGCCTATACAGAAAAAACTTCTGTTTTCATACTAATCCCAAGTAACAAGCATTCTCCACTTCCACATCTACCATCCTTTTACTTTTCCATCCATGTTAGAAACTGCTGCTACCTAGAACTCTGAGTCAGCATGTAGATGAGAAAGGAAAAAGATGATAAGCTAGAATATCTTTATTTTGTAGTCGGTGACCACTGTACTTCTGGAATTCAGCTGGGGAGTTCTTGGAGAACCTTCAGTTCTACCTTCCTGTACAACTGCTAGGCTTTCCAGGGTGCTGAAATCAGAACAAGTGTAAAGGCTCTTGGCATATTTTAGTGTGATGGGAAACATTAAGGTAGTGCTGTTTCCCTGTTAAACTTTAAGGAGATCCTGAAGCACTACTTGTCTCAGCACCAGGGAAGGAAAAGAAGGATGGCAGGTTTGGAAAAGATGAACTGCAAAAAATACCAGCACAGGTCTGTGCCATGCTGGGTGTCAGTGTGCTCTGCTCTTTAAAGCACTAGAGGTTTCTCCTTCTGAAAGTGACTGCTGGTGTCTATCACTGCAATGCTGTCTTCCTAAGGTCAAGTTTTCAAAATCAGCACAACTCTTGCCACTTTGCAGCAGATGGTAATCTGCTCTGGTGTTTCTAGTGGCTTAAACTGCTTTTGTCGTTTGCTTTGGTGGCTAGAGATTAATCAGAAAGGAAGAATGATGTGAGGGCTAGTTCCACATGCTTTGTTCCTCGACCATATGTAGTGTAACAGTTTGATGAAACCTGCTCCTGGGACTGTCCAAGGTGCAGACTGGATAACTGCCACCTCCCATTGAGGAAGCAGGGCATGGTACTGCAGTGGGTGGTTAATAAGTAAACACTGCAAGAAAAGCTCTTACATAACTTTGTTGAGTGTCTCTGAAGAATTGAAAGTACAAGTCAAATATTTGAAACCTTCAGAGATGCTGATTTTTATTTAAAGTCCCACAGCTCAATGTGTGTTATTGATTTCATACTTTACACAGTTAGAATAACAACTCCTGACTCAACTATTAATAAAATGAAAAAACTTGAAGTTGTAACAATAAATTTTGGATAAATGAGAGATCCTTGCTGAGCTGGCCCTTGTAGGTGTCTGAGCACTTCAGTCCCAACAGAGATGACCATTTAGGTTACAAGTGAGAGTTGTGTGACCCCTGCATTTCAGTGAATGCCATCAATGGTAACACTTTGCCGGCATTGCAAATGACCTGAAAGCAGGGTATGAAAGGTGAATCTTTGCATTGACTCATATGAAAATGATGCTGGGTAAGTGTGCTCAAAAATACCTGTATCCTCTGCATTTGCAACTTGGATGTTGTAAAACAGATTTTATTCAAACACTTTTCTCTGAAATCTTTCATTTACGTGGTAAGAAATACTGAAAATAGTTTTGTTTTGGTGGTTCTTTTTCTTTTTTTTTTTTTTAATGTGGCTAAGGGGAATTAGGGATTATGCTGATAGTTAAATTTGATCCAAAATGCATTTACAGGAAAGCACTTGAAAGCCAGTGTAGAGTATTTTACTGGTATTACGTACGTGACAATATCTTTTAATATTTTATGATGAAGAGAGAAAGAAAATTGCATAATTTGAGAGCATGATTATGCATAAGGTTATTTCAAAGGCCAATTGGTAAGTTTTGAATGAATGTTTACTTCTAAACTAACTTTTATTCAAATTACCTCTCTGCTGCAGTTTGTCCTTCAGATCTCTTATCTTCTCATAAAGCTTGGTAGAGGTAGCATTTGTGATAAAAGCTTAGTGTCCACAATAATATGAAAAAGATATTACAAACTGGAGTTTGGATCATTGACATTCCAGACTTTTCATTCTAAAAAAAAAAAAGTATTGCACTTAGACATTTTTTATTTATCAATTATAATGTAAATATATATAGACAAGTCAAGACTCTGAAGGCATCTCTCTAATAATTTAAAGTATTGCATCTCATAGCATGAACAAAGTACTACAAGCACTGGAGGCTTCCTGCTTTTCACTGAGGTCGCTGTTTAGAAAGCAATAGATAGAATATTAATAGGGCTGCTCCTCTGTGTATATGTAAAGATGCAGAACTCAGAAAAATCCATGTTCAATAAAATATTAATTTAGTTTAAAAGTCCCCGTGACGAAATGGGTCATTTTTACTAATGCCACAGCAACATCAGTTTTCTAGAGGTCAGAGGAGTTCAATTAGCTTTTCTAATTATGTGTGTCAGGCTTAGTACAGAAAGAATAAAGCTGTTTGTTAAAGTTGTTAAGCATCCATTCGTAGACTGCAGCCTTGTATTGATTTTCTACAGCTCAAAAATGTTCTAGAAATCTGTTTTGAAATGTGATTCAGATGCGTTCCATTAGATTTTGCAAAACCCCACATATTCACAGGTTTTAAGAAATGTGTATTTATTGATGACTTAGAAGCCAGTTCCTAGAGATTTAGTATTTTCATTTCACACCAAGTTCAGGAAATAAAAGAGGACAAGCCTGAAGATTTTCTGTCAAAGTATCTTGAGTGTATGCCCCTCCTGGAACCTGTAGGAAGAACAGGAGTGGCTCACTTGGTTTTGCTGGAGGGCACCTTCGGGTTTTGGTTGAGAAAAGGAGCACACCACACTGATGTGACTGTGTGTACATTTCTCTGGAAAGTCCGCTGTTTCCTCCTGTTTCATCTCAAGGTTCCTTTGGATACTAGTGTGACCCACATCACTGTATGAGTTACTGAATTCTACTCCTGTGTTTTCTGTCTGGAAAGGTGGACTTTGGTTTCTTCCCACTCATGTTTTGTATGATGTAAGAATGGTCAGTACAAGGGTAGTGCCAATGTTTGGTGTGTCAGGAGAGAGGAGAGCACGGGTTTAAGGGAAGTGGGTTGAGGCCAGAGTCCTGTCACTGGTGCCTTCTGACAAGGACTGACAGAGACAGTCTTGGTGTAACTTGTCTTTATTGAAGCATGTTGGCTGGCCAGACTAATTAGTTCTGTGCTTACTGACTGTAAGTGTAACGTGCTGTCTCCCTGAAGCAATAACTCAATCACCAGGTCATCCATTCAATCAGCAGGTCATCCAGAGATCATTGCACCACAGACCAGAAAAAGATTTATTTATTGCTCCTTGTTTAACCTCAAGCATGTAAATCATTGCACTGATTTGACTGCACTTCTTAATAGACATATTTTTAAGCATGTCAATAAATCTTTGAGACTGCAGTGATTTTAGATATTTAGTTTCTTTAGCAAACAGATTTTTTCTTGATGTGCGCTGACGCCTTTTTACTCACACTGCAAAATATAGGAGTTTTTTGTGTTGACAAGACTTCAGAAAATAGCTCCCTTTAGATACAAGTTAATCCTTTTCTGAACATCAACCTGACACATCCTTTCTCAATTTATTAAGTGTTGCAATACCTACCATTGTTGACAAACAGGGAAATGTTACATTTATAAACATCTTCAACAAGAAGGCTTATTTATTAGGCTTCTGTGACTGGATCACAAGAGATGATAAAACTTATCCCCACAGTAATAATTAAGCATGCAAAATACTAATACTTGCCCACAGATCTCCACAGCAATTGATTAGGAATTGTTAGTGAAGGGACAACTTACAGTTCTTAAAAATATTATGTTGCAATTAACAAGACTTTCTATGTTAAAATTGGAATTCAAAACCAATTAATTACTGAAATCAAAATCAATTTCCTACTAATCATATGTTTTTATATCATTTTAATGTACACATTGAATCTATGAACTATTTAATGGTGAAAATGGCAGGAAGATTTAGTCCATAAAATGGAAAAGCTGCATTATGTTTTTGAAAGGCTGATGCTTTCTGTAGTTTTCAGGCTTATATGCTTCGCTAATTGATAACATGATTTGTAAATATTGTTCTTTTGAGCATAATTGTGAATTTGCTGTGTTGGAACAGCATTATTCTTAAAATATATTTGTAATATTTAATGCATTCCAAAATTTAAAGTCAGATTCATCTATTAAATTTCAAATGTGAACTGCTCAACAATGTGCCAGCAAATTCAGCTTTTTTCTAAGGAAGTCTTTGTTTTAAACCACTTTGAATTGAAATCAGATATTTCAGGCTAATTTACTTCTATCATCTTCTGTACCTTTAGAATAGTGTTGTTTCAATCTTATCCTTTATAAGAACATATAATTAATATTTTAGAATAAACACAACATTATTAGCATGAAACATTTCTATAAGCTCATTTCTATTTTTTCAATAAGGCATTTTTCAGAATTGCTTATAGTAACATTAGTGGGAATTTTGCTCCATCTTACCAATTAATGTTTCCTGCAGGAATGAAATTCCCTTTATTATTTTCATAACTATAGTGCTGCAAAGGAACATGCCAGAGAAATAAAAATACTCCACTTAAGGGATAGAAGCACAATGTAAGGGAGCTGATCAAGGAAATCCCCTGCTGATCTAAATTTGCCTCAGATCCCAATGGCATGGAAGCAACCTCCTGAGATTACAGGTACCAATATTTTTCCTTTTCTGCTTTTCCGTGTTTCTTGTATTGGGTTCCCCTCCCATCCCACTGTACTTACTCCCTGGATCTGTCACTGCCTGAGATGCCAAAATGACATCAAGACAAATGCTCCTCCTGGCCATGGAGACAAGTGTTCAGGCCCTGTTTACATAGTGGTTCTGACAGATGTGCAATAAATTCAATGTCACCAAATTTACTCAGTGGTAGCAAGAAGCATTTTCCAGCAGCTGCTTTAAGTTGCATTTAGGAAGGGTCAGGCCTCGCAAGCCAGGAAAGACTTTTTTGCAAAGAGCTTGGGTTTTTAATTGTTGCTGGGGCTTTTTTTGTTGTTGTTGGTTTTTCTGTTTTGTGGTTTTGGTTTGTTTTTTTTTTTTTACCAATTTGGTGATTTTTTTTCAATATGTTTCAATGTTCTCAAGCAAAACAATATGCATGTCAGAAACTTTAAATTTTGCATCAGAATTAGCTCTGTCTGTATTTCACTATCAGCTGATCAATTTCTCTGTTTTTGGAGACCTTAACCTGAAATACTTACAAATACTTTTGCAAACATAATAATGGGGACATTGAGGTCCTAACAATAAAGAAAAGAAATTCTGAATAGTCTTACATTTAATTATAATGCTCAAAAATACCATAGTTTCTTTTCTGCTCTTGCTCATCAAATTTGCAGTCTCAGCAAGACTGCTTTCTTAGGTGAGTTGCAGTATAAGGTGTCAAGATATGTTAACAGAGTAGTTCAGTTTGTAGAACAGCTAATTATTGCCATACAATTTTTTTCACTTAGATAAGAAAGAATATCTCCTGTAAAGAAAGGAAAAGGCAAATTTGAGTACAAAATTATTAAAAGGTGCTCTTTCCTAATGAAGTTTGCTGTTTGTTATTGTAACAACCCAATTAGATAATAAATTGACTATTGAGTCAAACTATTTCCTAGAAGCTGGAGAGTATAAATGAGCATTTAAGTTCTGACAAAAATTAGTATCATTTTAGTATGTTCATATACATAATAGTGTCACTTTAATCAGTTCTCTTCTCAGGTTTAATGAGAGAGAGCATTTTTTTAATCTGTTAAATTGGGATTTCAGTCTTCTATACTTCATACTCCTCAGTGTTTTTACAGCTACTTTTACCCACAAATTTCTGCATGTTTGACAAAAATATAGAAAAAAGATAGACATCTAATAAGTTTTAATTAACTGCTAGAAAAAGATTAAATGATGTTTCAGTGAAGACAAAACTGTAACAGAACTTGGGAAAACTGTGTTTTGTCTTTGCTGTTTCTTGAAGTACATAAAGCAAAGTATACAATGCATATTGAGTGAGTGGTCATTATTTTTAAAAGTAGAATCGTATATAACCTTGAGAAGTACAGTAGTGTGAAAGACTGTCTGCCAGAAAGTCTATCAGATGTCAGAGGAATTTTCCAGCTAAGAGCCTTGCAGGCTTTCTGTTAGGGTTTCCACAGTTGGACCATTCAGTTATGATGCAGTCCTCTCTTATAGCACAACTCCAGAATTAAATGGGGAGTCTGTGGAATTTGGACAAGATTGACGGTCTGGCTGGAGCATTGTGGACTATTCTTCATTGAAGGTATTTTCAAAAAGCTTAGGATAACATCTGTGAGAAATGAGTTAAACAACTCCTTGAAGATCTGTGAGCTCTTTACCTACAATTAGGTAATCGGACAGTTACTATATCAAATAAATTTTTCTACTGACTGCTTCAAATAGCAATGTATTGCTTTCATGCAGTGGCAAGGTAGAAAGCTATACAATAGTTTTAATAATGAGAATATCCTTGGCTCTGTTTGTAAACATGGGCTTCAATGTCTAAATGTAGACATTTGCAAATGAGTTGTAGTTTTAAGCTCTTGTCCATTTTTATTGACTTGAGGTTTCTTGTTGGCAATAGGACTCTGGATGTAACAGAGTTCCATAACATAGCTGTGGCTTTAGTGTATTCAGAGAAAAAGTATTTTCCAAAGGACTTGCATTCCAATATCTTACATTTTGTACAGCAAACTTATCTATTTATTCACCCAGTCATAACTTTCAGATGTATTTATAGCATCAGCTTTGCACTGTTCTATTTTCCTTGCATGAGTTAAGAGGACTAATCAAAATAATATTTCCTTGTGTGTCTGAACACAAGAGTATAAATTTGCTAATCCCAGCACAAGGGAGGCAGGGAATGATCAAAAGTGTGGCAAGTCTGTCCTTTTTCGGTAGTAATGCTCCCATATAAGTTCTACTGCTGACTACAAACTGCCAAATCTGAAACCAAGGCTTATGTCCTAGTAAAACAATTTTTGGGCCAGTGACTGTCTTGTCATGGTTATCATCCTCCTGTAATGTCTTGGAGTTGCAGCATGAGCTTACTACAGCCTTATATTCCTCCCCTGCACAATGCTCCATGGAGTGACATCCAACTGAGGGACAGGATGACAGTGCAGAACAACCAGTGCCCACACGTGGGAAGGGTGGAAAGAGGCTCTTCTGGGGCCAAGTGCCTTGCTCTCACCACAAAACCACAAAGTGTTTCATAGCTTCTTAGTGAAGAGCTCAGAAAGCTTAACGTGTGCAAAACTCAATAACAAAACTACACAAGCCACACAATTTTTTGGTGACCAAAGTTTTTGCATCTGGTCAGAAAATTCAGAATCTCTTGCAAAATTTACCTGTGGGTCCACAGATGATGAGGAAAAGGAGAGAGGGAGGGAAGAAGAGCTAAGATTGTTCTGTGAGATTTCTATCCCAGGCTTGAAGGCTAAATTTATGGGACTATGCCACTGATACACGTAATTGATACACAGAGGTCCAAGAAGAAAAATGAAAGGCTTCTAGAGCTCAATGAAGCAAGCTTTCAGATTGCTTCAGCTAGGTTGCATTTGACTATACAGATAGATTCATAGTAAAAAAATTCCCATGCATGCCTTTTGTTTTTCAATGGGATAATTTATTAGACTAACAGAAAATAGACTTCCAGCCTTATATAATATGAGAACACCGAAATCACTTCAGTTGTGTTTTGCAGAATATATATATATATATTAGTGGCAGCAGAATATATGGGTTTCTCTTACTTCAATACTGAATTGTTTTTGTAGAAATTAAGGTTTCACCAACATTGTTGAATTCAAACCATGGCCTACAAATGCTTTCAGAAGTGAAAGACACAGTAAAACTCATTTTCTAGTATAGAACTACATGTTTCCTCTGAGTGACAGTAGCACTAGAGAAGACTACAATTACTCACAAGGTGGGAAATGACCAGTTTTATTTTTCACCATTAGCCATTCCAGTCACAATTTGACAAAGTTTGAATATAGCACCTGACAGCATCTGGAGGGAATGTGCTTTTTGGCATGCATTACATAAAAGATACCATAACACTTTCATGAGTGAAAAATGAGGCACATACAAATTAGTCTGCCCTAGTCATAGCATAGGGATGTTGTTACTATTAGGGAGGGGGAGAAAGTGCACACACAGCTCACTGAATGGCTGGATTAAAGCACCCTTGCCCAGATTTCATCAAGTTCAGTCAAATGTCACTGGAGATGAATAGGAACCATTGACAAAGCCCTCTCAACATAGAGGATATTTTTTAAGAGTTACCTCAAATTATCCCAGGATTTACATAAGCATTCACTGGGTGCAGTCATTTTTGCACTGCAGTCTGTCACTGATTTATTCAGTCTTACATTGAGTCTAAATGATGTTACTGCTTCAGAAGAATGCCAGAATGCCATTATGCAGATCACACAAATACGCAATGACTTAATTAAAATAAATAGATGTGGGCATAGTTGTAGTGCAAGATTCTTCAGGAGACTCTCCTGGACTTTTTCTGCTTGCCAGGATCCCTCAGGGATACTGGCTGTGGATGTTTAAGTATGCAATTTCTCCAGGTGTTTTAGGCACTATAACTTCAATACTCACTTAGTCCCACTGACTATGGCCCTGTGTTGGCACCAGTTCCAGGACAGATGGAAGCAACTGAAGGATAAGAAAAGAATATGACTCTTTGTGTACAGTAAAGTACAGAGATAAGTGTGCAATAAAAAATTAATATATACTAAACAGTGTTGGTAAGATTCCAGAGCAGAAAAGGCTCTCTCCCTAAGTAGGAATGTAGTGAAGCAGATGACTGGCATCTGTGTTTTCCTCTGCTTCAGGCACTGTGGCATGCTAGCAGTACAAATACTTAAATCAAGTGAAGAAGACACCTTATCTATCAGATTCACTGAACATCACTCTAGGCCCACTGTAAAAAAAAAAAAAAAAGAAAATTATATGATGTAAAGCAAGGAGGTGTACCAGGAGAGAGGGCTGCAGTTCCATGGAGATGATGCAGCTGGAGCTATGGTAGAACTTGCTTTAGCTTTGGCCTCTCCATTACAGAAACTTAACAAAATCTTAACCTTTAACAGTAGGGAAAGCATGAAGAAATAGAGAAAGTTTAGAGAAGTAATAGAAAGACCCATCAGTAAGGTCAGTGGAGATCTGCTGAACTGAGGAGATCATTGAAAAGTGCTGGAAGAGTCTAATGACCAGTGCTTGTATTTTCAGTGTTGCAAACCACTGCCTTGGGAAAGTGAGGCTTGATCCATACAAACACAAGACAGGAGAAAGAATTCAGCCTAGTTTCTTTGCCTTTCCAAAGTTTTTGTCTGTTTTACTCCTAGAAGCACAAGAACAGATTAGGCAAATTTTCTTCCCTTTACTTCATGATATGTATATGGAGATGAATCCAATGTTGTCAACCTGACCAGAGCCAGCTCCCAACCATGAACAGTGTTGGGGCTGGAGTTAAAGCAGAACATACCTCTCTTTTGCAGTCTCAAGATACTCCATGAAGATGCAGTCAAGTATCAATGACATATATAGTTTATGGACATTTAGTTACACAAGTGAACTTTGAAAGAACTCTGTATAAATAAATGCATGAACTGCATCCTGGATTTTCTGAGGATGAAAACTCCTGTTGACTTTGACAGATCTAGCTTTAACTTTAAAAGCACAATGAAAAAAATCATTTGCAGGGGCTGAAATGTGAAGATAATTAAAACTAAACCTTTTTGAAGAAAGGAAAGAACCATTTTGTAAAATAGAATTTTCATGAGACCACGTTTATGGTGGTGATACTTTATCCCTACTTCCAGGTATCACCTGAGGAATTAGCTGACATAAATCTTTAAAGTGCATTTGAGCCTCTCTCTCTTGTTCATACAACATATATCTTGATTTCTGTATTGGGAGATTCTAAAGGAGTCTTTCTTATCTCACCACAGTCTATTAGCTGAAGTCTGCAAACACATTTTCTAAGTGTCTGAGTAGCTCAATGTCAATTCAGTGATGTCAGTGAGCAGATCCCTAAGTACCTTACATGTCTTTGGATTCTCTTGGCGTACAAAACCTGTGTGCAAATGAGCAAAGTGTATGCTTTGCATTGGGCTTCTTAATCTTCAGTGGAGGTGTCCTTTAATCTTTCTCACTTCACACATCTTCCCTGAATGTCTTTTTTTCTTTTTTTTTTTTTTTAATGGAGAGCAAGTCACAACCGTTATGAAGCTTTTGTCATGAAGAAATTTTGAGTGCTTACACTCAGTAATTTCTACTTTATTACAAATAAGTTATTATACACTGTACAACCAGCCTGATAAATTGTTCCTTTTTCTCACATACTACCTAAATATATCTCAGTAATACACAGCACGACATGTTTGCTTCTCAGATGTCTTGATCTACTAATGTTTTATTATATATTCTAACATAAAATATTTATTTGCTTTTATATTTGTTTTTGTTGCTTATTTACTTACCATTACTCTGGTTTTCCCTTCTGTGTGGGTAGCTCTTAAAGCAATCTTCAAATTTCCTGTAGGTGCTCTCCAAACTTATGTTTTCTTGCCAACAGAGCAGAATTTGTGCCAGAGCTTCTCTCCATTTTCAAGCACTTTACAGTGAAAGACAGTCAAAGAGAACCATAGCCATAATGATATGTCCTTTTGGCATTTAAATCAGGAAAATAAAGCAAAGAAACCAAAGAACTGTCTCAGGCAAGTAAAAGAAGAACAATCATGGTATTTTAAACTTTCGTATGCATTCCTTTTTCATTACTCTTATATATTGCTTTGTGAGTGAAGTTCTGCACTTGCTTTGCAGAAATTAAAAAAAAATTACTTATAGAAGTTACTAGAATTGTTGGCCCTATTGTCACTGACTGCTGAAATGTTGATATGTCACCAGTGGGTTCCTGCTAGTGTTTTCAACTAAACTGGCCAAGAAAAGAATTCAGTGCTTTATATTTTCTGTTTAAAATCCATTTTCATGATATTCCAAACATATTTTGTGGACTCTTGTGTCCCAACAATCACCCAACCTTTTGACTATTCATTAAAATGAAGAGAAGTTTTTAGTCCTTTAATGTTCAGTTGTAATTTCCCCACAAAAAAAACCATCATCACAAATGGCACTACCAGTGTTGCTGTTGACAGACCCTTCAGAGGCAAATGATTTATTATGCTTTGCCCTCAGACGCATTTCTTTCAGAAGTGACAGGCAATTCCAAGCAGGCTGAACAACTTATTTGCTCAGGCTTCCCTTTCTGAGACTTCATAGGCTGTTGGGTTTATACCAACAAAAGGGCTGCAATGATTAAATCACTCTTATTCTGAATTAGATCTCCAGTGTTTATCACTTGGTTATCTTTGATCTATACTTGTTGGTGTAGAAATGCATTCTTTGCCTAGTTGTTTGGTGGCTGACAGCAGGTTGAGATTCAGTTTTACCTCAACTGGGACATGCATTTGAACCTGAGTATTTTATTTCCCAGATGGACAGGAACCAGATGGCTATAATGACTAAAGGAAGGGCTGATCTAAGTAAGAAGGCAGCATTATGGACCAGGATGGAATATGTGATTTTAAGATATCATATGTCATCATATGGCATATGTAAAACCAGGATGGCATATGTGATTTTAAGACATCATATGCTTTGATTGTGACACTGTCACAGAAAGGCTGCTTTCCATCATGTGCTCAGTTCCTCAGATTTGAAGGACTAATTGAAACTACCACTGTGTTAGATCTGACTTGGTGTACTATTCCATATTTTACAATTATTATTATTTCCAATTAAATTTAATTCTTGGATCAATTTTACATCAACTGTAATGAAACCGAACATTTCCAACAAGATACCAAAGTATAACACATAGGTTCTGGCAACTTTCTTTCTGTCATCTTTCTTGTCCATATGTGATGTATTTACATTAATAAAATTGTTAGTTTTTCTTGGACCATTTTCATTTTCAGCAATACCCCTTTGATTTTTAAGAAGATGGCAACAATTCGTCTTCTTTTTTCCTTCAACCGTAGCCTGGACAACCATTTTTATCTTTAGTAGTGTGAGCTCTGTTTCAATGTTCTTTTAAGCTATTGGCGTTTTCATTGAATTGAGAACAGTACTTTCATGATACTTTGTGAATGATATTTTTTTTCTCTTACAGACCTTCAGGTTTTAAGATTAATTAGATCAGCAGTACATATTTTCTTCTTTCTTCCTTTGCTGAAAATGGTGGGGAGAAACACAATTATAACAGGAAAATTACTTGCAAGGTAAATGCTGTTTTTACATTTACTGAAGTAATTTATCAAGGTAATAGCGTAGCAATGGTCAAATGGAGCGTGGTAAAACCTCCTTGCCTATTCCATTCAGGCTTTTCTGTGCTAAATAATGGAGAGGGCATGCCTGTAGTAGTGGTAAATTTGTCTCTTTTGTGATTTGAGACTACCACAAGCTTGCGCTGCAACCTTCATTTAACACTCTGCTTCTGATCTCTAGTATGGGTTTGGTCTACTGTTCTGCCAAACCTTAATGTCCCAAGTGAGCTCTTTAGCTGAGTGACTCTCTGACCTGAAATAACTGGAGTTGTCTTCCAGCATCTTTAATATGCAGCATCTTTAAAAACATACTGAATTTAATCTGACAAGTTATTGAGACTGTCTACATCTCCTCAAAACAGTTTCTGTGACTTCATGAACTTCCTGGTTAGTCTAACTGATATTCTATGGCACAACAGTCAGCCTTTCTGCAGTGTATGTGCCCAACAAATTTCCTTAGTAGTATCCTGCCTGGAGTGTAAAAAACATGTGCTTCCAGACTGCAAAGTAGAAAACAGCTAGCCTGAATTTTCTGACACTCCACCTCCTTTCTACGTGTTTGAAAAATAAATTACACTCAGATGCCAGATTTAAATTCTTTAATGCATTGAGTGTGGGTATAAGCTTCTGGGACTGAAGGGCTGCAGCCCTTCCATAAACAAGAATTAGTGCAAGTTACCACATCATGTGCTGCTGCCTTGACAGTGTGACTGTAGAGGTCCTTTAAGGCAGAGCTGAGTTTACTGTAACAGTATAAATGAAAAGATAATTATGCACAAGGGTGGTGGGGAAGGGGAGGTTAGGTCAAAAACTAGTAACAGCAACATCTTATGTTCAGTTGCCTCAGCCTTATGATACCAAACCTTCCCTGAAACTTGAAATATTGTTTTGATCGGCCATTGCTTGAAGACTGATTTTCTTAATGGTTGTTTTCTGATTAAAACAGCATATGAAGCATTCTTTCAAGAATTTAGAATTCTGAAGTATTTTTGCTGCATCTATGGGGTAGGTAAAAGAAGAATTTTCCCCTAAATAAGGCTGTTGAGTTTTACAAACTCCTTTGTGTTTGAAAAGATATAGCAAGAAAGATTTCTTGCAGTGATCAAAAGATCACTGAAATGTATAGAGTTGACTTAACAAAGGGAGAAAAGTAACATTTCCTTAAACAGCACATCACAACTTTTTGTTTCATTGGTAAATGATGAATTCTTCAGGGAATTCTTTTAACACAGACAGGGTGTACAAAATATATATCAACTTCAATGTCACAAGACAAAGTCTAAAAGATACACAAGGAAAAACTATATTCCTTATTTGTCTTATTGTTTTATTGATGTGCTGGGGTTGTATATGTTAACAGTGTAGTACATATTGTACTTCTTTCCTTCCTAGGTAGAAGTCTTCACTGTTTTTCAATCCTTCTTTGAGGTTTCTGTCAGCAATCTGAAATTGCTGAGGCAATGGTGCTCCATCCTTCTGGCTGTTTTCCCTATTACAAAAATTTCTACATAGAAACGCATTTGCTTACGTGATATTTTTATTATCTCTAGACTTTCTTATCATGAAAACAAGAGTAACAGAAACTACTGTCCAAATTTCTATGCAAAATATGATTAGGTATCACTAGTAAATATTTGCATCTAATTATTTTCTTTTATATGCCACCTCACACTGTGCAGATATGTGTCTCTTGTCAAAAAACAACATTTACCCACTAGTGCAAACTTTGTTTGAATTACTAGCCACTCCAAACATACTGCTGTTTTGACAGTACAATAATGACAAACAAACCAGAAGAAAAAAGGATACTTGTAATGGGCGATCCAAGAAAGTAAGTTCTCTATGAAATTTGTATATTCCAACTTCCTGTAAAAGGACTATAAATACAGTTCCAGGGCTGATCTTGCCATGTTTAATTTGTTACAAACTCCCTTGATATTTTCATGAATAGATTATCTACTTGTCTAAGATTTAATTATTTTTTTCATTTTAGAGAATAATTCTATGAAATCTGAGACAATGTTAATTAGCTCACACCGAATAGAATGTCATAACACCTGGAGAATACACATATATAATTACAGACGAATTCCTTTGAATGAATGCAGGTCAAATTGGACAGACTTATAATTTCAAGTCTTCTTTTGTTTGTATGTTACAGATGCAAAGTCTGACTTTGATGTTTGTGAGTGACAGGAACTGCTGTATTGTTAAGATCTGTATGGTTTTAACAAGTCAGTCCAAGGACCGTTGCAAATAAATTAATATCCCTTTCAGCCTCATCACAGAGTGAGATCCCAGGCATGGATCTCTTGTGGCTGCAGAAGGAGGCATTTTTGACTCACTTGCAGGACTCCAAGAACAGAGTTTTGAGTTTGGGATTAGTTTTTTTTTCCTATTGTTTTTCCTCTTTGGGTTGGGTTTTTGATGAAGAGTTGGACACTGAAAGTTGAAAGTGTGAGTCTTTTTTTAATGGTACTTTTCTATACATAGTTTCTGTTAAGTCCAAGACTGCTTAAAAGGATGTTTTAATCTTTTTGCTCCATTCACACATTAATATGTTAACCACCACAGTACTACAATTCTTGACAAAATCTCTTGTAAGCAAGTGTTGTTGTTAATGTCATACTTGCAGTTAGGCTGAGATAGCCTGTTTGGGATTGTTTAAGTTTTTTTATTTGAGATCACAGAGGAGGCCTAAATTCCATATATGGGTCATGAAAGGGGTATTTTTATCTCTCTGCCTTTCATATACAAACATAAACCCCTATATTTCATTTATATATAAGATATAGCCAAGTATGTTAGTACTCAAAAGTGTACTTACAAGGCTGAGATAAACAGAGAGCTTAAAATAATTTAGGAACAGTAGCACAGCATATGAGTCACGTTTCCAAAAGACACAATACATCTACCTCAACATACACCAGAGGACAGTCTGAGCACTGCTTTTGTGAGAAACTTTTTTGAGAAAACTAAGGATTGTCCCAGATAGAAGATAATATTTCATTTTTATATTACTCATCCTGTTCTGGGTAAGAAAGAATCACATTTCTTTTCCCTGGTCTGTTGGTGATGTAGTTGCCTTAAAGTGAACATATTTACCTTTGGATTTTGTGGTTTACTGAACTAATTCATAGTGTTCAACAGATTCAATATTGATAAATTCTGTTAGAAACATGATAGATGTTAAAAAGATTAGTTTTGTTGATTTTTTTTATGTGGCTCAATCAACATTATATATTTTTCATTCTGCAATTTCTTTGTTATACAAAGGAAGACAAGAGTTTGTTCAGCACCCCCTTCAAAGCCTTGGAAACTGTTGCCGTAAGGAAAGGGGAA